>PITB01027930.1:0-19667 GCA_004024585.1 Paradoxurus hermaphroditus
GGTTGAGCGTCCGACTTCAGCTCAGGTCATGATCTCACGGTTTGTGAGTTTGAGCCCCATGTCGGGCTCTGTGCTGACAGCTCAGAGCCTGGAGCCTGCTTCACATTCTGTGTCTCCCTCTCTCTCTGCCCCTCCTCCACTCATGCTCTGTCTCTCTCTGTCTCAAAAATAAATAAACATTAAAAAACTTTTTAAAAAATGCTGTATCATAGAAACAGTGATTTATTCCTGCCATGTCTGGAGAGCTCCCACCATGGAATGCCCAATACACTGGATAAAGCGTAAAAAGAAAACAGCTTTTTGTATGCATGGCTGGGTTCGTAGAGAAAAAGAGGATACTATCAGAGCTTGAAACAAGCATAGAACTGGAGTAGACCAGTTGCTGGTGATGATTCTTTCCTGGGGATGTCCGCCCATCCCTGGTGGTCATGGTCACGGCCGGATTTGATAAGGCGCTTGCCCAGGGCCAGAGCACACACCCCGGGGACTGAGCCAGGCTGGGAGTCAAATGAGAAAACCTTAAAGTCAGAACCCCTCAAGAGTGCTACTTCGATGGTAGAACTTGGTGGAAAAACAAAAAAGCTTGTCCTGCCGAAGAGATGGCCTTACTCTGGGTGGATCCGAGTAAAGGAAAAGTATTCTCAAATAATTTTTAAGTTAAAGCCAATAGTCACAAGACTTTGGGATGGAATTCACACTATGATACGCCCTGTGTGCAGAAAAAGAGCTAAAAATTTAGTTTAAATAAGTCTCGGATGGGTCAATTCCCTGGGCACCTAGAATATGCAAATTTGGGGGAATGAACTTTAAACTCAGGCCTCAACAGGTAAAGTCCTACGGAGCATGAATTCACAAATAGCACAGTTCACACAAAGAAACAAGCTACCAGAGTAAGAGTCAGTTGAAACTAAATTGCAGAATATGATCCACAAAGTTTAAAGATGTTGCAGTTATCAGAGGCTGGGCCATCAAATACTTTTATTTTATTTGTTTCAATAAATGAAAGAAAATGTTGAAAGCACTATGGCAAGAAATTGTCAAAGCAAGAAACAAGTTGATACAAAATAAAACTAATAAAACTAGTAAATATTCTAAATAAAACTGAAATCACAAACTCAATAGACAGGATAAGCAACAGATTAGATACCGCTGAAGAGAGACTAAGTGAATTAGAAGATCAGTCTTAATAATTTCCGTAGAATGCAAAATCTGAAACAGGTGAAAATTATGAAAGAGAAAGAGAGGATGGAGACAAGGGAGGAAGGGCCACATTGGAGAGATAATTGCTGAGACTTTTCCATAACTGGTGAAGGGCTCTAACACTCAGGTTAAGAAAACCACTCTAGCAGCATCATAGTGAATTGAGGGACACTAGAGACAAAGAGCATCTAAAGATGGAGAGAGAAAACAGATCACCTCAAGAGCAACAGTTTGTGCTACCCACTTGTTGAAATGTCGACTTGATGTTTCAACAACAAAAGACGCTAGAAGACCGTGAAATAACACTTCCAGAATATTTAAAGAAAATAATCCCTGATCTAAACCTCTGTGTCCTTGGGACACCTGGGTGACTCAGTTGGTTGAACATCTGACTCTTGATCTCAGCTCAGGTCTTGATCTCAAAGTCATGAGTTCATGACCATATTGGGCTTCATGTTGGGTGAGAAGCCTGCCTAAAAATAAATTCAGTGCCTAGAGTGTCTTCCAAGAATGAGTTGTGCTAAAGATTCCTGAGACTAACAAAAATGGAGAGAATTCACAACTCCTGGACTTTTTTGAGGGTAATTCTAAAGGATATTCTTCAGGAAGGAGAATAGCTCAAGAAGGTCTGAGATTCACTAAGGAATGGTAAGCACACGGGTAAGCCTGAACACTGACCATAAAAACAACAACAACAACAACAACAACAACAACAACAACAACAACAATGTGTAGACTATAGGATGAAAGAAAAACAGAATAGCAGTATATTAATGAAACCAATAGCATTCACACTGGGAAGAGGATGATCAGAGTCAAAAGGATCTAGCGTCCTTTTTAAGAAAGAAAGGTAAAGACATTGTCTTAAAATATATTAATATTAGACATATAAAAGCTAAAGCAAAAATATTCACTAAAAGTAAAGAGGGTCAATAAATACTGATAAAATGTTCAATTTAGCAGGGAAATACAACAATTTTAGTCCTGTGTGATCTGATCATACAGCTTTTAAATGTGTAAAATAAAAATTGGAAGAACCAAGAGAAATAGACAAGAATCACCAACTTAATGACTATTTAAACATACTGCTCCTAGTAGATAGGTGAAGAGGAGAACTCTCAGAAAGGGTGGACAATATAGAACCAATGTTATTAAAGGAGTAAGTCCAACAGGCCACATAAAACATCACATCTAACAACTGGAGAGTGCTCGCTCTTTGGAAACTCATGGGGAATTTCCAAACATTGACCACATACTAAGCTCAAAGGAAGTCTGAACCAAGTTCAGAGAATTCCTATCGCGTGGACCATGTGTTTAACCATACTGCAATTAAGCTGTAAACCAATAACAAAAAGACAATGTGTGTGTGACCCCATCATAAATTCTAGCCCAGACTTGCTGGTAGACCGACTCAGCACCGTAAAGGAGATCAGCTTCCACTGTCTCTTCTCTTGATAGACTGGAGACAACCTTTGTCTCTGCTCTAGAATGGCTGTTCTCCAGACTTCTTATTATTCCAGACCCTGTCCTCACCGTCATCCTGCTGAGCGGGGTCTCCATATCATATATCCGTATCAAAGTTTCTGACGTTACAAATTCTCCCAGGTCATCTTCTTGTTCTTTTATGGTTTATAGGCAGGTCTCCCTGGACACAAGTGTTCGGTGTTTAAGCCACCCCAGAAACCTAGGATCAAGTCAACCCACCCCAACGTTTCCCTGCAGGTGCCCCAGGCTGGAAGGCTCAGCGGCTCATCCCAAGGAATCCACGCAGTGCCTCTCTAAGACGAATCGCTCACAGGCTCCTGCCACACGCCCCCTCAGGAAACCACACACCCCATCCCCGCCCCTGGCCTTCAGGCGAGATGACTCCATGGAAAGTCTTCCTGCTCCCAAACTGCAGTGTGTGAGCAGACTCATTAGAAACCCTTGGGGTTAAATTCTGCCCGACAGCAAAACGCATGCCTGCAGCGACCCAGGGGCAACATCTGTGGGAATAAAAGAAAGCGTAGCCACGTCAACGGCCACGGTCGTAGCCCACGTCTTCTGCAGGGAGGGAAGGAGAGGGGCCATGTATGCCCGGGACGCATGCCCTCGCTCCCCTGCATTCTGATTTATTTACCGGTTGCATTTCAAATATATAAGCGCTGATATATCCTGACGTGTATCAGTCAGGGTTCTCTGCAGAAGCGGAGCCAATGGGATACACAGACACGTCAGAGGTTTACGGTGGGAATTGGTATCGAGGGATCACGAAGTCCGGAAAGACCCACGATGTGCTGACTAGGGGTTAGAGAACAAGAAAGCTGGTGGTGTGATCTGGTCGAAGTCCGAAGGCCTGAGAACCGGTGGGGGACAGGGCGGGGCGGGGTGCCGGTGTAAGTCCCGGTGTCTGGAGGCTGGACCGGGAGCTCCGGTGTGCTCCCATACCCGCGGCAGGAGAAGATGGAGGCCCCGCCTTGCTCTATTTGGGTCCTCGGTGGATTGGATGATGCCTGTCCACGCTGACGAGGGCAGAGCTCCTTTTCTCGGTCTACTGAGTCAACTATTCATCTCTTTCAGAAACTCCTTCACAGACACACCCAGAAGGAGTGTTTTGTCTACTCTCTGGGCTTCCCTTAGCGAAGCTGACACGGAAGACTAACCGTCCCATGGTGCTTTGTTCTTTTATCATTTTCTAAGGGCTTGTCAGTTCCTGGCTCTCGTAAGACGAAGACGGAGAAACAGGGCTCTTTTCTTTGAGTTTGTGAAGAGCTCAAGCTCACAGAACGGAGGGATGGGGGAGACAGATATAGGGCGGGCCCGTCAGTACTGAGAAGTGCTGTCCCAGGGGCCTGGTGCCAGGAGCCACAGAAGCACAGACTGGACAGACCTCACATGCTGTTGTGTGTGTGTGTGTGTGTGTGTGTGTGTGTTAGTCACTGTTAGACTTTGCGGTCACAGTGACATTCATGGCAAGTCCTGCAGTCATGATGTCCTAACCGTGACATCAGTGTTGATCGAGCTGGGGCCGGTAGCAGTATCCTCTTGCAGGGGCGCCTGGGGGGCTCAGTCGGTTAAGCATCCGACTTCAGCTCAGGTCATGATCTCACAGTCTGTGGGTTCAAGCCCCGCGTAGGGCTCTGTGCTGACAGCTCAGAGCCTGGAGCCTGCTTCGGATCCTGTGTCTCCCTCTCTCTCTGCCCCTCCCCTGCTTGGGCTCTCTCTCTGTCTCTCAAAAATGAATAAACGTTAAAAAAATTTGAAAAAGCTGCCTTCATATTCTGAAACAGCTGATGGCCAACTTACAAACGACAGAGCCAGGTGATTTCAGCACCAACTTTGCACTCGTGGTCTTGGCGGAGCGAGTAGTTACTTAATGGCCCAAGATAAAGAGAAAAAGCAAAAGCGGTCTGTGAGCTAACGATGCATTTGCACGGGGGGCGGGCGGGAGCCAGAGGATTCCAGGGCTCAGCGAGTACGGTAGAGAGAAGCGGTTTGCCACGAGGCGCACGGACACGCGGGTGTGGGGACTCACAGGAACGGCCACGCCGCTTAGGACCACGTCGTCTTTGGAAGAGGCAGGTGGCTCTCAGCCCAGTAACTATCCATTCACTAGGCTGATGCTCTACGTGGGACCTCAATGGTGGTTGTTTTATTCGTTCTTATCATACGTCTTTCTTTTCCGTTTCCGTCCCATAAGAGCCATTACTAAGGATCAATACTTTGGTGTATGTTCATGTCTATTCGTGCGGCTTCGTAACGCAAACCATTTAAGGAAATACGGGCCTCCGTAAAAATTGCTTTTCCTTAAAGGAATCCGTATATTCTTCACGTTTGAGAACCCCTGGTCGTTTTCTTTTTCTCGTAAAAAATAATTGCTTCTCTCCACCTTAACACTAATATTCCATCGCATTTTGCTTTTTGCTAATTTTTTTCAATGTTTAAAACTCTGCTTTTCATTATCAAAGAAGCCAGGCTGCTCTCTCCTCCGACCCACACTGTGAAAGAAAGAACATGACATTCCATTACATTAAGGCTTCATAAATGTTGCAGTACGATTTCCTAAAAAGACGATGAAAACTGAAAACATCAATGAATTTTTATCAGAGAAACTTCCTCCACCTCCAGAAAAGACTGGAACTAATTTACGGAGCCCCGAGAGAAGCAATGGGGACGCGACTGGCCGAGTAACACTCAAACCCTTACAGGCGACTTTTCTTGTAGCTCTCCTTATGACTAAGGTGGCCCCGAGGTCCGCATGGCGCGTCCCACCGAGGACCAGCTGCTGAGCTGGCCGGGGGCGGGGGCGATGGCCTGTGTCGGCCGGGTTTAACCCCCAGCTTGCCCTGTGTATCGAGCGGGTTTCTATTTAAGTCATCGCAGCTTTTCAAAAGGAGATTGTGTCCCTTTGAAATTCTCTTACAGAAGAAATTCCATATCTGCTTTTTATTATGCTATTGCATTAACTGTTATATTAGGATAAAAAGAAACATATTCCGTCCTTTAAACAATAGAAAAGGGAAATGGTCCTCTTACCAGCCTTTTCTTTTTGGGGAATTCAAATGCATTCGTATCCTGAGAGGCATTTTCATTCTTTGTGGGGAGACTTGAGGGCCAATTAATATTAGCCCCTTGGAAATCGCAAGCGTCTCCCTTCCCATGCTTTAGAAACCACCCACACTGTTTCGGTTTTATCCTAATAAGGACAGAGAGGCCATTTAAGAGGCAGAGTGTTGAGGTAGTTCTAGTGCAGAATTATCTGGAAGGAGAGAATAAGTAGTCCAGGGGCACCCGCTCATCTGGGCTCTGACAGTCTGACCCAGAACTGTAGAACCTTCTGGTGTCACGGTGCCTCCTCCAGTTACCAGTGAGCCTGGATGGCCGTGGCGGGCGTGTGGGGTGTGCAGTGCGGAAGCGCCGTTCTGCCTGGGCTTCGGGGTAGGAGGTTCTTACTAAGCCAGTCCCGAATTCCCTGAGTGTGGGCTGAAGCCATCAGCAGAGGGTCTGGATTACTGTTACCAGAATAACCAAAACCTTTTTGAATTAGAAAGCTGGTTTCGAATGGGAAAGTCAGAGAATGGCTGAAGAATTGTGGACGGCCTCGATATTATTATTATTTTTTAATTTTTTAATGTTTATTTAATTTTTTTTTTTTTTTTACTTTTGAGAGACATAGAGACAGAGCGTGAGCAGGGGAAGGGCAGAGAGAGAGGGAGATACAGAATCTGAAGCAGGCTCCAGGCTCTGATGAGCCGTCAGCACAGAGCCCGATGTGGGGCTCGAACTCACACACCGTGAGATCATGACCTGAGCTGAAGTCGGCCGTGCAACCAACTGAGCCACCCAGGCGCCCCTAATGTTTATTTAATTTTTGAGAGACAGAGCATGAGTGGGGGAGGAGCAGAGAGAGAGGGAGACAGAATCCGAAGCAGGCTCCAGGCTCTGAGCTGTCAGCACAGAGCCTGACACGGGGCTCAAACCCACAAACTGTGAGATCATGGCCTGAGCCGAAGTTGGGTGCTTAACCGACTGAGCCACCCAGGTGCCCCTCGATATTATTTTTAAGTCACTGTTTTACTGGCAGCAACACACTCTCTCTTGCTTTTCAGTTTGCAGCTTTCTGTGTGTTTCGTGTCTTCTGATCATGGCTCCGTTGTCTTTATAGTTTCTAGAAACGTTTGCGTGAGCATCCAGATCACGAGCAAAGCCATTGTTAATGTATTCTCTTTCCCGACACATTGTTTGTTACAGAAATACGTAAAATGCAAGTCCAGCTTTATGTTTGAGGAATCCCGTCAGCATCGTTATCACAAGAAGCATTAGCATCTCAGGCCCATTATCGGAACGGCGCCAGGATGGGGCCCGCACACGGGGTTGCAATGCACTGATGACGGAAGCCTCGTTCTTCATCAATTGGGCTGTGGGCACTTCCCAGGCGGCGAGCCTCACTGAATCCATAGGTTACAATCCAAGTATCGGTAGCCTTCGTTATCATCCCAGCCTGCTTTCGTACCAGAGAGCATGAAAAGAGCACTTTCTAGGACATGTGGCCGTCCCGAGGGACAGCACACTGATGCTGTCTTCGTGCGGCGCCCCGTCTCCCCGCCCCGAGTTCTCATCCTCCGTGGACAACGGGCAGTGTCTCTCCAACCAATAGTACTCTCCTCTCTGCTTTTTAGACCTACCGACACCAGCCAAGTAACCTACTGGCCAATCAGCAACATATTTAGAGTAATAAAACTCTACACTTCAGCTCAGATCATGATCTCACGGTGTGTGAGTTCGAGCCCCGCGTCGGGCTCTGTGCTGATGGCTCATCAGAGCCTGGAGCCTGCTTCAGTTTCTGTATCTCCCTCTCTCTCTGCCCTTCCCCTGCTCATGCTCTGTCTCTATGTCTCTCAAAAATAAATAAACGTTAAAAAATTAAAAAAATAATAACTCTACAAACAGCAGTAGGTTCGCCCCATCCAATTTGCAAGAGAGGACACAAAACAGTGTAACACGGAGAACTGAAAGGTACGGTGTCCGAAATAACATCTCGCCTTCTGTGCCACATGGCAGACTGGAGCCGGCAGAATGAAGGCTGGTGAACCTCAAGCTGGCAGATAGGAAAGTTCTCTCTGAGCAGTAAAGAGAAAAAACAGAAGAATGAGCAGAGCTCAGCGACCTGCGGCTGTCACAGTTCTGACTGTGTCCAGGGCGTGCTCGCAGTCTTCGTTCCTATCACGCACGCTTCGGTGCCTGCTTCTCTTCCTTCCACTGCCCGAGCTCCGTGATAAGACTGGGTCTCAGCTGCTCTTGCGTCTCCAATGCCGCGCACAGCACATAGCAGATAGTCAACCCTCTGTAAATACCGAGTAAAGGAATGGGCCGGTCTTGTTTGCAGGATGACTTACACGTGGGAAGCAATGCAAACTCCCAGAAGTAGGGGGACGGTTGAGTGATGGGCGCCTTGTAGGATGGAGCAGGTCGCAGCCACTGCAAGTTTATTTTTGAAGAATATTTGAGGACGTGAGAAAATTCTCCTGATACGGTATTAAACAAAGATAGGAAGACACGTGACCTTACATGAAAACGATCTTGCTTTTCCTTAGAACTTGTATGTTTTCATTCATTCGTTCAACGGATGCTTATTTGGGAACAGTATCGCCAAGGGGCTGACTGCGTGTCTGTGTGTGTGTCTCTATGTATGTGCACACGTGTATGTGTGTACATGTACGCACATGTATGTGTGTACATGCATGTGTAGGGAACATGTGTGTGCACACGTGTGCATGCATGTGTGCATGCATGTGTAATATGTGTGTATGCATGTGCACGCGCGCGCGTGTGTAAGCAAATTATGCCCTCATGGAACTTGCATTCAAGACAAGGTAAACAGACAGAAAACGCAAGAAATAAATTGTATATTTTCTTAGGTGGCAGGTTCTATGAGTAAAACAACACAGGGAAGGTGTATGAGTAATTACTTCCAGGGAGATTTTTTAATAGATTATAAGGAGAATGATGCAAGCATTGAACAAAGACTTGAAGGAGGTGAGAGACCGAGCCACGTGGATAACGAGAGAAGGCAGTCCAGGAAAGACAGGGAGCCAAAGGGCTCTGAGCCAAGATGCTGGTGTCTTCGAAGACCAGCAAGGAGGCCGGCGTGGCACAGCCGGGAGCGAGGCAGAGAGGCCTTGAGGGTCCAGCGCGTGTAGGCCCAGGAAGGTCACGGCAAGGACTTCAGTTTTACTCTCAAACAAGACAGTCCGGAAGAGGGAAGCGATATGATTTGACTCAAGTTTCAGAAGAATCTTTCCAGCTGTTCAGGAGGCCAAGCCTGGAGGGCGTGCGTGCGCGTGCGTGCGTGCGTGTGTGCACGCTCCCACCTGCCGTGTGACTCCGGGCAAAGCCTGAGACCCCGAGCTCAAGGGGGAGTCTCAGCCTGCTCTCTCTGAAATGAGTCTTGGAGTTTATAGGGTCGTTCTGAGAAAAGAATCGGAGCAGGCCCGCTGAGAATTGAGAAACAGTATAAATCTTACAAGGTTCCAGAAAACAGTTTCCTATGCAGTTGGAGCAGAGCTATACTGATCCTCCTGGAAATATTGTGAAATTCTCAGTTCCTTTTCTGAGATTAAGACCAGGTAGTAGGGGAGAGGGAAGTTGGGGGTGGTTCCGAATGAACCCCTCTCGGGACCAGGCCCGCATCCTGTATGGGAAATGGTTCAGAGAACTTGCTAGAATCGCTGCTCGTGTGCCTACCCCACCCTGGGCCCCCTCGGCAGGTGGCCTGGGGGCATAATGAAGTCTCGATGACCTTGTGTGCCGTGGGCACTTGGCAGGCTGTTTTCCAAAGCTGTCGCCTGGTTTCCGGGGGGAGCGGAGGAAGGAAACACTGCACTGTTCCCGTGCGGTCCCGACGGCTCGTTACTTGCATGGTGTTTCCTAGTCTATGGCGAGTCGTATCAACCCTCATCCGTGGCGTTAAGAATATCAGACGAGTCTTTCCCACCCCGCTCTCCCCACCAAACACTCCATCTGCGAACATCTTCATGAAACTCCTCCTGAAATTAAGCTGATAAGGAGGTTACAAATGGCTTTGATTCGACTCTTGATTGAGCCGTTTCCCTGCGCCCTCTGCACTGCCCCGGGGCCCCTGCCAGTAGAGCGGGGATCGGGTGTCCCGGCCACACCTGAGTGTGTGGCGTCACAGGGAACACCTCCCGTTAAGCAGCCCCAAGCTCTTTGAGCCTGTGCGCCTTGTGGTTTTGCTGGTCGTTCTGCCAGAGACAGTCCTGTCGTGCCGACCCCGCGACAGAGGACCCCGTAACACGGTAGACACTTTATTCAGTCAGGAGGATGCTCTTAGCGATCCTGAAGTAACACATTGCGAATAATCTACCCATGCTTTTGAGCAAGACCTCTTATTTGATTTTGATTTCCGGGGCCGGATGAATTTGCAGCCCCCCTGCCCCCACGGCGGCCACACTGGTAGGACGGCTTTCCCTTTGGCTGCCCTTCAGGAGTGGGTCCGACAGACTCCTGGCCTGTACGTCTTTGTCTTCCGCCTCCCCTAAAGGCGGGTTGTGTTCTCAGGTCTTGCTGTTGGGAGTTATGCTGACGAGGTCATTTCCCCGTGGGCTCTCGGCAGAATAGTAAGCCAAGCCACGGAAGCCTGGTGCCTTGGTCCCTCCCAATATGCAGAGAAAGCGGTTGACATCAGGGAGCAGGGAGCCAGGGCTTGGCACCCACTGCCCCCGATGAACTGAGATGCCCCGTTCCAACTTTCTCTATGAAATGTTGGGTCCTCGGATCGTCCCCCAAAGAGCACGAGACACGTATGCAAAGGCAAGAGCGTTTATTGAGATTCCAGCATGCTGGGGTCAGCCACTCCGTAAAATGGCGACCCCAAGAGCAGCACACAGGCTCCGTTTAAGCCCATTTAGGCGCGAATTCCAAGGTGGGAAACAGGTGTCTCTATTTGGGGGGTCCGGGTGCCCTAAGGATTGGTCTAAGCTGGTCTGGTGAGGGGTGGAGCCTGATTGATTGGTCTGGGACCTTACAAAACACGGTCCCTAAGATCGACCGTCTGCTTGGTGACAGTCTATGTGCTCCAACTCTTCATCTCAGGCTGTGACCCCAGCTCAGACACAGATGAGTGTGTGAAGGGTACGGGTGTCGGGAACACGAGTGGTGAGTGGTAGGGATGTCAGGACTGATTGTGGTTCCCATATTGGTTCATAACTGTCAACTGAAGTCATGATCGTAGACGCTGCTCAATACAGAAATTTAACCACTCGGACTTCACAATGGAAACTATTTAAATGCTACTTCAAAATATTATCCCATGGAGGGGTGGTAACTGTATTCAATGAAAGTACAAATCAGTGCATTTTATACAATATAGGAGAACAATTTTAAGTCATTAACTTGGAGGCTCTGAAAAGAATCTAGTATTTATCTTTACTTTTTTATGGCCTTCATAAATTTAATTCTAAAAGGTCTGTACAACTGAAACACAGAATTCTCAGTATCTGTTTTGGTGTAGATGGTCTGGAGGTTTAATTCTTTGACTTCCATCGGTTCTTAATGGTTTCAAAGTCTTTTAATATGAATTACACGCGTCTCCCGGAAATATCTGAGAGAAGGCATTGAAACATGTGAGTTGCGTACAGACACAAGTTCTAATTGTAGGAGAAGCATCTGGTGGTTATTCACCTGAAACGCTCTCTACGGAGCCATACGAGGTCATAATTAACTCATTAAATTACTTGGATCGCAAAAGGAGAGAGAGAAAGAAGGGCCCAGAAGAAAGCCGGTTCGGAGGCTCTGGGGTCTCCCAGGAGGTGAGACAGCAGGTCGCTAGGAGAAGCAAGGACGTGCATGAACGAATGGACGCTTTGGCTTTGTTAGCGGGAGCGACTCCGGAAGAGCAGGTACTTGAACATGCGGATTAGTCCACCTTCTGGGATCCCAGCTGCCTGTACCCGCGGGTTTTGAACAAAATGGTTTTCAGAGCAACAAAAACGGGACCCGGTATCTCCTTCTCGCCAGACCACGGTAAATGCTGGCCTGTGGTCGGTGTGCGTGGAGACCGAAGTGATGCATTAAGTTCTCTGAGCGCTCCCGGGGGCGCTGTGTCGACCTGCTCGATCACCACCGAAAGCCCTGGAATGGAGCCATCTTGTCTCTGCCCCGTGGCGCCAGCTTCCTCCTGCTTCACCCCAAAATCTCTGCGTGGGGCAGATCTGACGAGATCCCCGTCCTGGAGGGAACGGGGTTGAGGAAACCCCAGAAGCAGAGTCTGTGGCAGAATGACTGCTGTCCCCTTGTCACCGGGCCGGCTCCGGGTGTGACCCCGGGCGTGGCTGGGCTGGCGCGGCGGGGGGAGGCGGACGAGGCGCGCCCCCGCCCCGTGTGCTCCCTCGGCTTCTTCATCCTCCAGCGTCCCTCCTGCTCTCGGGACGCCGTCATGCGCACTAGCTCACGGCGCCCTGTCCCCTCTTGTGTTTGTTTCATTCTTCCGTGTCGGAGACAGACTCTCGCTGGCGGTTTTCAACTCGAGCTTCCTCGTGGCTCTCCGGAGAGGTAGACAGTGAAACTTCACCGAGCAGATGCATCCGGGCCCCCCCCCCTGGGCCGCGGGGTGCTCTTGGAAGGGCGGCGGCTGGGTTTGCCTTCGCGTGCGGGGCTCACACACTCAGGTCTCAGCGTTTTGCCGGGGGCTCGTCCGCTCCGGTGTCCCTGCACTCTTGTGTGACGCGGCGCCGGGCTTGCGGGCGAACGTGGCCGGGCCTGGGTTTCTGACGCGGTGGGGACCTGGAGCCGGAGGCCGCAGAGACGGAGGAGCTGATCCGGGACGCGCAGGTGTGGCCGCTGGGGCGAGTTGTCTGAACGCCAGAGCCGGGGTCCCTCATCTACAGAACGAGAGTAATCCTGACATCGTGGGATTGCTGGGGGCCTCGCGGGTGCCGACGCATGCCCGCCCCTGGCCTTGGGCCCGGCGTGTGGCCCCTGCGTCTGCCGACTGGACACCGGGTAGTTACTGCTCAGGGCATCTGCTCGCGAGGGACGCACATCTATGCTCTGCTGTGTGCGCGCGAGTTCAGCACAGGAGGAGAGGGCGTCACGCGGTCTCCTAGTTGGGACTTCTGCGCGCTCCCGGCTGCGGAGCCCTGACCCTGGCCCCTGACCCTGGAGGAGGAATGAGGAGGCGTCTCCGAGCTCTGGGCGCCCAGCGGGGTCCCCAGTTGAGCCCCTTGCCCGACTCTCTCCTGCCTCAGCACCACCACCTGGTCCGCAGACCGCATCTGACCCCGCCGTGCCCGTGACCCTTCAGGACTCAGGCACCTGCGGGCGTCTCAGGTGGGGGGGTGCCTCCCTTCCTGCACCTGTGCCGGCCGCGGGAGGCGGGGAGGTGCGGTGGGGGTCCCCCTGCTGCTGCGGACTCCGCCCCCACCGCGCCCCCCTGCGGAAGGAGCTCACCCTCCTCCCCGGACCCCCGTCCCGGCTGCCCTTCCCCCGGCCCCCCCAGCGCTGCTGCTTCTCCCGGCTTCACCCTCCAGCTCCGGACTTGCCGCTGCTCTCCCCAGAGAGCTTTCTCTCCGAATTCTCGTGTTTTCAACACCTGTATGTGTGCTCCTGCCCGAGACTCGGGCTCCCTTTTGTGTGGACCTGCCGACGTCGGCTTGGACACGTCTGCCGTGATGACCGCTCGGTGCTCTGAAGCCTCCCTGAGCACGGCCTCCCCAACCCCCATTCTTTCTCTTCTTGTTTAGCCACACCCCTGACACCCCCTCAGGGCAGGGGTGGGGAGCGACCGGAGGCACGAAGAGCATTGCTGGGCGACGCGATCGAGCCGTCCTTGATCGGCTCCGGAGATCCGGCTGGGACCTGCTTGTCCCCGCGTGGGGCCGGGGGGCCTGGGCGGCGGGGTGGTGGGGATCCACTCGTCTTGTGGCCGGCCAGACACGCTTCTGTCTCTAAGTCCCCCGAGTAAGCCGTTTCTTGTCAAGCTGGGCTTGTCGGCCTTTGTCTTGGCTCCTTCAGCCTTTGGGGGTCCTTCTGCACAGACGTTCCCTTCCATGGGACAGCTTTCCCCAGGCTCCCGCCCCCAGTGATGCCACCTCACCCGGATTCTCATGGCCATTAGCCAGCCTGGTCCTTCCCATTCTAGCAGCCCTGCGGGGTCTCAGCGGCAAGCACCCCGGACGCCGCCCCCACCTGCCGCCTCCAGCTCGCTCTGTCGGGCACGGGCCTCAGTGCCGGAGCCTGACTTCCGTCCTCCCGCACCGGTCCTGGTCCTTGCTCTCCCACGTCCTCGCCGCCACCTCCCCAGCCTTGATGTCACAGCCCATCTCCAGCACCCCTGCTTTTCTTACCTCGATTACCTTCACCCCTGTCACTGTCCTCACTCACAAAACCGAATGCTGTCACCCCTCCCCTGGTCCAGCTACAGAGACACGTGTATACGGAGACCCAAGACGGGCTGCCCAGCCGTCTACAATCATCCCCACCGATCCCAGGAGGGCCCTGGGGCTGTCCAGCCATGCTCTTCCATTCCTCCAGCCGCTCCCTGCCCCTGAGTGAGGACTCATCCATCGCTACTTCCCTGGTTTCTCCAACATCACTACACCTTCCGGCCCCATTCTCTCCACCAGCAGAGTCCAGACGGCCCTGAAGTTCCAGGAGCCCTGCGTACGACCCCGACCCTGCCTCCACACCCGACTGGCAGGCACGAGGAGGGGTCGTCTCTGCCCTTCACTCCCTTTCACCGTCAGCTTGTGATTGTCTGTCCAAGCCCCTAGAAGGTAACCTCAATGAGGGCAAGGAGTTTCGTCTATTTCCTTGGTTTCCCAGTTCTTAGATCGGGGCTTGGCAGGCGTACACGGCCGTATGTTTACGTAGTGGGTCATAACTGAACGTTCACTCTCCACTGATGACTTTGCTTCTCCTTTCCTGAGAACACGGAAGCAGTCTAGTGAGAGCCTCCGCGTGCCCCAACCGCCCCAGCCACCAGGTGACTGGTGACTTCTCTCCTGCTGCGTTGAACACGATTCCATCTTATCTGCCTTGTTGGCTGGTTGGCTGTAAGTCCACGTCGTTATTTTAGGGTTTATAGTATATAGCCCATTTATGTGCCGTGCTAACGCTTCTCACACTCAGGAGGAGGACCTAACGGCTGCAGACTCCTGTCTCTCCTTTCCCAGACTTGGTGCTGCCCTTGTCCTGCCTTTCACCTCTACATTTATTATCAACCCACAATACAGTCTCAGTGTTTTTAAAGACAGGAAAACAATAAGAAAACGATATGTTATATATACCCACGTTATTACCAATTTTGGCCATCTATTCCTTTTGGGAGATATTTATTTCCATCCAGTATCATTTTCCTTCTGCCTCAAGGAAACATCAACATTTTGTGTAGTTCAGGTCTCCTGATGAATTCTTTCAGCTTTAATATGTCTACAGAACTTTTTATTTCCCTTCAGTCTTTGAGAGATACTTTTGCTGGGTATAGAATTCTTTAAAAAAATTTTTTTAATGTTTATTTATTTTTAAGAGAGAGAGATTGAGAGAGAGAGAGGGAGAGAGAGAGGGAGGGGAGGAGCAGAGAGAAGTGGAGACACAGAATCCAAAGCAGGCTCCAGGCTCTGAGCCGTCAGCACAGAGCCTGAACTGTGAGATCATGACCTGAGCCGAAGTCCAATGCTTAACCGACTGAGCCACCCACGTGCCCTTGCTTGGTACAGAATTCTATATTGAGAGTGTTTCTTCCAGGACTCTGCCGTATATTATATAACTATCCATCGTTCCTCTCTCCTCTGGCCTGCATTTTTTTCTTTCTTCCTCTGCAATGTGTCTTCTCTCCCCAGCTGAGTTTGACTTCCTCTTTTCATTAGTTTTACAGTTTATTGTTTCTTCATGTTTTTAAGGCTTGCAGTTCATGGAGTCTCTTGGATCTGTGGGTTTTTAGTGTTCGTCAAATTTGGAAAAATTTTGGCCATTATTTCTTCAGATGCTTTTCCTATCCCCCTTTCTCATTCTTCTCTTTTGGAGACCTCCAATTAAGTGTTTATTGGGCTGCTTAAAGTTTTCTCCCAGCCCACTGATGTTCTGTTCATGTTTTTAGTCTTCCATCCCTGATTCATGTTGGGTAGTTTCTACTGCTATGTCTTCACGTTTCGCTGATCTTTCCTTCTGCAGTATCTGATCTGTCCTTCATCCCACACAGTGTATTATTCATCTCCAATATTGCAGTTTTTATATTTAGAAGTTCAATTTTATCTTTTTTATACTTTCCTTGTTTCCACTTCTGTGTCCAGTCTTTCCTGTAGCTTCTTGAATATATGGATTGTAGTTACAATGACTTTTCATGTCTTTGCCTACTAATTATATAATCTGTGTGATTTCTAATTCAGTTTTGATTGATTTTTCTTCTTTTTATGGGTTGCGTTTTCCTGCTTCTTTTCATGTGTGCTGGTCTTTGACCGGATGCCACATGGTGAATTGTACCTTGTTGTGTATTCTTGTAAACATTACTGGGCTTTGTTCTGACACACGTTTAAATTATATGTAAGCAGTTGTTCCTCCTGAGCTTTGTTTTTAAGCTTCGTTAGGAGGGACCAGATCAACACCGAGTCTGGGCTAATTTTGCACTGCTACCAAGGCAAACCCCTTTTGAGAACTCTTCCTGGTTCTTTGTGAGTTTTGAGGTTTTTCCACTGGCTCGTCGTAATAGGGATGATTCCTGGCTCTGTCCAAGCTCCATGTCTTGTTTGCCATAAACCTCACACGTGGGTTTTCCTGTCCTCCGGAAGTTTCCTCACGTGCATGCACTGACCAGGACACAGCTCAAGACTCAGAGGGAGAACCCACCACAGATTGCTGGAGCTCTCTCTCCTCCCCCTCTCCCTCCATCTCCCTCCTCTTCCCTCTTCTCTTCCCCTTTCCCCCTCCCTCCCTCTGTCCCTCCCTCTCTTTCTACCTAACCCTTCCCACCCCATTCTCCCTTTTCCTGCTCCTCTCCTCATCTCTCTCCTTTCTTCCTCTCTCTCTCCCCTTCCCTCTCCCTCTCCATATCCCCATTCTTCTCCCTGCCTCCCTCCCTCTCTCCCTCCTTCCCTCTCTCCAAGCTCGTTCCCCTACAGTTTTCTGTCTTGCACACACATTTGGGACTTCCCAGACATCCAGTTTCATCTTCTCAACTCAGACAGACGTTTGGGCTCCCTCTCCTCGCACGATGGTCCATAAATCCTCGCTGGGTCATAAACTGGGCGACTGTGGGACTCCCCTCATGTATTTACCATCTCTCAGGGGTCACTATCTTTCATTGACTGATATTTAATGTCTTGAAAGATATTTCTTTACGTACTTTATCTGGGAAATTAGCTGTTTCAGACAGGAAATAAATTCAGTCCCTATTAACCCATCTTGGCTGGAAGCAGAAGTCTGACCAACTGTTATAATTTCTATGGATTTCACCTTAAATACTTTGCTACCGAAAACCCCCAGGAATGCATAAGAAGATAAGATAATTTATAAAAACTTATGAGAGTGAGCATTTCAAGCTATAAATGGAATCAATTTAAGAAAGTAGAAACAGCGTAGTAATTAGAGGGTATTTATCGTGATCCAAATAAACGGAATTTCTTATAGTAAATGAAGCTTAATACATAAACACAGGCTATAAATATAATTTGGGAGTAGGAAAATCTGGGATACTTTTTTAAATTTAGGTTAACTGGTCAGGAAAAATAAATTGTAAATCAACGTGTAGTCCACCTTCATAAATAATTATTTTGTGATGGGATGTTAATATGTCTCAATATTAACATACTAGTTAGCAATACTAGTTAGCAATACTAACAAACTAGTTAGCGATTTAATCAAAATGGGTAATATAAAGATATCACACTTTTTTTTTTTACTTTATTTATTTTGAGAGAGAAAGTGAGAGTGGGGGAGGGGCAGAGAGAGGGAGAGAGAGAGAGAGTCCCAAGTTGGCTCCGTACTCTCAGTGCAGAGCCTGACTCAGGGCTCAAACTCATGAACCACAAGATCATAACCTGAGCTGAAGTCAAGAGCTGGATGCTTAACGGACTGAGCCACCCAGGTGCCTCAAGACATCACACTTTTTTTTTTTTTTAAATTTCTTTAATCTTTATTATTTTTGAGAGAGAGAGAGACAGAGTGTGAGCAGGGGTGGGGCAGAGAGAGAAGGAGACACAGAATCCGAAGCAGGCTCAAGGCTCTGAGCTGCCAGCGCAGAGCCCGACGTGGGGCTCGAACCCATGAACCGTGAGATCATGACCTGAGCCAAAGTCGGCCGCTTAACCGTCTGAGCCACCCAGGCGCCCCAAGACATCGCACTTTTTAAAGCACCTTGTTCATATGTACAAAATACTCTTAAAACTCAACAATAAGAAAACAAGCAACTGATTTAGAAATGAGTGCTTTGAGGGCAAAAGGGATATGAAAAGTTTCTCCACATCATACGTCATCGGGGAACGCAAACCAGAACAATGAGATTCCACTACACGCCCATTAGGATGGTCAAAATCTGGGACACCAACACCATCAAATGCTGGAGAGAAAGCGGAGCAGCAGGAACTCTCTCTCGCTTAGTGCTGGCAGGAATGCAGAATGGTGCGGCCGCTGGGGAGGCCAGCTTGGTGGTTTCCTACAAAACTTAGCACCCTCTCACCGCGTGCTCCAGCAGCCACGCCTCTCGGGATTTACCCAAACGAGCCGGAAACACGTCCACACAAAGACCTGCACACAGACACTGACAGCTGCTCCTTTTATCACCATCAAAAATTAGAAGTAATCAAGATGTCTTTTAGATGAATGGATAAACCAACTGCGGTCCGTCCAGACGATATTATTCAATACTACAAAGAAACGAGCTAGCAAGTGAAAAGACATGGAGGAAACATGAATGCATATTACTAAGTGAAAGAAGTCAATCTGAAAAGGCTACATATTCTGTGATTCCAGCTGTAGGAGATTCTGGAAAAGGAAGAACTATGGAGACAGTACGAAGGTCAGTGGTCGCCAGGGGTTAGGGCATCGGGGGGAGGGATGAACAGGTAAAGCACAGGGGAGTTTTAGGGCAGTGACAGTGCAATGAGGGACGTATGTCATTACACGTTTGTCCAAACCCACAGAACGCACACCAAGAGTGACCTCCGGTGTAAACGATGGAATTCGGGGTAACGGTGTGTCGGTGTGGGTTCATCAGATGCGCGTACATAACGGGGGAGGCCGGGACGGGGGCAGGAGCGTGTGGGACATTTCTGTACCTTCCGCTCAATTCTATTGTCAACCTAAAATGGTTCTAAAAGACAAAGTCTTAAAAAAAGAACTGAGAAAAAAATGTTCGTACGAACTACTTAATATTCTAACCTAACAGAGTGATGGTATGATTGAGATGTAAATGAAAAATCAAGGCAATGATAAAATGGTGTAGCCGCCACGGGAAACAGTCTGGCAGGTTCCCAAAAAGTTAAAAATAGAGTTAGCATGGGGTCCAGCGATTCCGCCTCTGGGTGTGTCCTCCGAGAACCTAAGGCGGCGTCCCTGAGAGGGGCTGGCACACGCGCGTTCACAGCGGCCCTGTTCACAGACGCATGACGGGCTGTTATCCAGCCGCAGAAAGTGGAGTT
The DNA here is from genome assembly GCA_004024585.1 of Paradoxurus hermaphroditus. Lineage (NCBI taxonomy): Eukaryota > Metazoa > Chordata > Mammalia > Carnivora > Viverridae > Paradoxurus > Paradoxurus hermaphroditus. The sequence continues at coordinate 19,329 of PITB01027930.1, forward strand.
CCGACCCCTGCTCCAGCGTGGATGGACGCGGAGCGTCGCGCCAGTGAAACAAGCCAGTCACGGAAGGACAGACTCCGCTGTGTGCGACCCGGCTTCCGTGAGGTCCCTGGAGCAGTCACACTCAGGGACAGGGAGCAGGAGGTGGGTACTGGGGGAGGGGCTGGGGAGTCAGCGTCTCATGGGGACAGAGTGTCAGTTTGGGGAGATGAGAAAGTTCTAGATGGAGGGTGGTGACGGACACGCAGCAATGGGAATGTATTTGACCCCGCGGAACGGGTAAGCTCAATGTGTATTTTGCCACAGTTAAAAAAATGTTTTAGGAGATAACATGACTAAAAA
>PITB01027931.1:0-19702 GCA_004024585.1 Paradoxurus hermaphroditus
GTCATGTTGATCGTGGACTTTGTTGCCTTCATTTGGATGCTTTTCCTTTTTTAAAATTGTTTTTTAATGTTTCTTTGTTTTTGAGAGAGAGAAAGACAGAGTGCTAGTGGAGGGAGGGGCAGAGAGAGAGAGAGACAGACAGACAGAATCCGAAGCCGGCTCCAGGCTCTGAGCTGTCAGCCCAGACGCGGGGCTCCAGCTCACGAAGTGATCGTGACCTGAACCAGAGTTGGATGCTTAACAGACCGAGCCCCCCAGGGGCCCCTGTCTTTCTTTTTTAAGGAGTATTAAAAAAAATTTATGTTAAAATATTAACCCCGTGACGGGGGTTTTTGGAGCCCTCTTAAATTTTGTGCCCAAGGGGAACAATCCACTTTCCTAGCCCTGGTTCCAGCTCTGCCAACGAGTCTCAGGTGCTCATAAGTGGTCGCGAAGGAGGAAGTGCAGCATAAAATCCCGGGTTTCTGTCCTGTGACGGGAACCGCTCTAGTTCGCTGCGGCTTAATAACCAAACATCACACGCCGCGGGCCTTAAGGAGCAGATACGGGGGCGCCCGGGCGGCTCAGGCGGTAGAGCCTCTGACTTCGGCTCAGGTCATGGCCTCGCAGTTCGGGAGTTCGAGCCCCATGTTGGACTCTGCTGTCGGCGCAGAGCCTGCCTCTCTGCCCCTCCCCTGCATGTGCGCTCTCTCTCTCTCAAAAACAAATTAAAAAAAAGCCAGATATCTATTGTCTCCCAGTTGTGGAGGCTGGGAGCCCGTGATCGAGGCACCCACGGGGCTGGTTTTCCCGAGGCCTCTCTTGCGGGCTGGCCGTGTCCTCACGGGGTCTTCGCTCTGGGCCTGTGTGCCAATGTCACCAGGAAGACTGGTGTCACACTGGATCACATTGTCACATCGCCCCGCTGTGGCGACCTCATTTCAACTTCATCACCTCCTTAAAAACCTCGATCTCCAAATGCAGTCAAATTCTGAAGTACTGGGGGTTAGGACCCAGTATTTGAATTGGGGGGGGCGACACAGTTCAGCCCATGACAAGAGTAAACTCTTAAGAAGGATTACTGCGTATCAGCTGTTATTTTCTTCAAGCCTCACAGGAGCCCGTGATAAAATAGCTTCTGTAATTAGTCAATATTTTCCGTGCAAAATCTGGAGCTCAGAGAGGTTAAGTAACAAACCCAAGGTCACACAGCCAGTGAAGGCAGGACAAGAAATTATTTTATTTTATTTTTAGGTTTTTTTTAACGTTTATTCGTTTTTGAGAGACAAAAAGACAGAGGGTGAGCAGGGGAGGGGCAGAGAGAGAGGGAGACACAGAAGCCGAAGCAGGCTCCAGGCTCCGAGCCGTCAGCACAGAGCCCGACGCGGGGCTCGAACTCACAGACCGTGAGATCATGACCTGAGCCGAAGTTGGCCGCTTAACCAACTGAGCCCCCCCAGGAGCCCCAAGGACAAGAATTTAAACTTGGCACGCCTGGGTGGCTCAGCCAGTTGAGTGACTCTTGACTTCGGCTCAGGTCCTGATCTCACGGTTCGTGGGTTCGAACCCTGAGTTAAGCTCTGCACTGGCAGTGTGGAGCCTGCTTGGGAGTCTCTCTCCCTCTCTCTCTGCCCTTTCCTGCTTGCATCCTCTCTCTCTCGAAAATAAACGAAAAGAGAATTTAAACTCATGATGTCTGGCTTCCGTTTAACCACATCTGAAACACAACCAGGCAATAGAAGTGGGGCAGAGTTGCTCCCTGATTAAACTCTTTTTTTCGGTTGTGTTTGTAAAATACACCTAACATAAAATTCACCATCTCAACTATCTCCAGGCGCACAGCTCCGCGGGATCAAGCACGCTCACGCTGTCCTGCAGCCACCTCCGTCATCGTCTCCAGAGCTTTCCATCTCCCCAAACTGAGACTCTGACCCCATAAAACACTGACTCCCCGCCCCCTGGGGGCTCCCACCATCTACTCTCTGTCTCTGTGGACCGGACTCCTCTAGGGACCCCCTGTGAGTGGGGTCACGCAGGACGTGTCCGTCTGTGTCTGACTTCTGTCACTGCGTGCGGTGTCCTTCAGGTCCATCCACGTGGTGGCAGGTGGCTGGCTGTCCTTCCCTCCTGAGGATGGAGAACCTTCCATTACATGCAGACACCAGTAAACCATGACTTCATCAGTCACTGGGTTCTTCTCTCATCCGCTGTGAGACTTTGATCGAGTCCTTTAACTTCTCTGAGGGTCAGTTATCTCCAGCACAAAGGAGCTCAGCCCAGGCCCAGGGTGTGAGGAGGATTAAGCGGGTTAATTGATTTTTTTAATTTTTTTTAATGTTTATTTTTAAGACAGAGAGAGACAGAGCATGAGTGGGGGAAGGGCAGAGAGACAGGGAGACAAAGAATCTGAAGCATGCTCCAGGCTCCGAGCCGTCAGCACAGAGCCCGACGCGGGACTCGAACTCACAGACCGCGAGATCATGACCTGAGCCACCCGGGCGCCCCTAAGCGGGTTAATTGATTTAAAGGGCGGTGGCTCGGGTTCTACAAGCGCTCAAAGGGCATCGAAAGGCAGATGCAAGCGGGTTGCAATGGCGGGTGCTGGCCAGCAGGGGCCGCTGCCGTCGCCTCCTGGAGGTACCGGCGTCTCGGCTGGCGCATGCGCAGCCGAGCCTCCCTGCAGAGGTGACTTTTTTTCTCAGGGTTCTTCCCCGCCCTTTACCTCGGCCTGTATTTATCACTGCAGACCCCGGACCTGGCTGGAGCTGCTTCTGCTCTCTGCTGAAGCCCGGTACCTCCCCCAGGCTTCTGCTAAACGGGGGTCTGGGAATAGCGGTGGGGACAGGTACCGTGCCGATACCTGGTCCCATCCCGACAGCTGTGGGGCCGAACACCTCCCCCTGAAGAGTAACGGCGGCGGGAAGGACTTCGATCTCACTATTCTCCTTCAACTCGCCCCCGCTTATTCTGTTGACACTAAATTCTCATAATATGCATTCTGTTCCCTTGAGAGCAAAACGAACACCTTTGCTTCTCATCTCTGAAATGCCCTAATTTACAAGGACGTGCTGCGAGGTGCCCAATACGGAGCCCAGTTCACAGTGGGTGCTCAATACATTTAAGACTGAAATTTATTAAGAACGGGGAAACTGGATATCCGTGTGCTGAAACGTGTCCTTTAAATGGCGCCTGCGTTTGCCTTGTAAAATTAACATCAAAACGTGTCGCGAGCACGGCTGTAGGTGTTTAAAGACCCCGATGTGACCCCGAGGGTAAATGCAATCAGGACTGGACAGCGCTTTAGAAAGCAACACGCACAGAACATTCGTGGAAGGAGTGCACGGGCTCAGAGGGCAGATTCCAATTTGCATTGTTTTCTGCAGATGCTTATCTCTGCCTTACCCTCTCCTTTCGACAGCGTGGGTGTAGGAAGATTTACCTTCGGGGGTTTATTTGTGCTAATCATTCATGGTTGACAGAAGAAATACTTACTAAGCCTCTACTATGTACCCGGCATCGGGCTTGGCTCTTTATAAAGAATAAAGACACTAAGCGGAATGCCAGTTCCCTCGAGCCAAAGATCTGAAATGCAACAGTTTGTTAGGGTCAGATTAGGACACAAATGCAAAATACTCTTGTGCACCTCCCGCTAGAGAGGAAATGAAATAGAAAATTAGATTACACCTGGAAAGCGTCGAGCCCCATGCCTGAGACACGGCAAAGTGTGCCCCTGAAATAAATGTTGTGTTAACAGCCATAATAGCTAATTAAAATAGCTGACGTGTGTCGAGTGCTGTGTCAGGCAGGGAGCTAATCCCTTTGAATGTATTTAGTTCGTCTTACTCTCCCCCAGTGAGTTGGTACTGATTACCCCGCCCCATTTTACCGATGAAGAAAAGGAGAAACAGAAAAATCCGAGGACCTAGTGTAAGGACGGGTAAAGGAGTGGAATTAGTGGGGTGTTTCCTTTATTGCTATGGCGGCGACACCTATAGCAATAGCAATGCCTGGTGTAGATAAAAACCCATCTATCTTTGTGGGATAAATGAGTCATTAATACCCGCCTTCAAAAAAGATTTTTATTTTGCAATAATTATAGGCAGGTAGTCACAAAAATAGTGCAGAGAGGTCTCGAGTATCCTTTCCCCGCCTTCCCCCAGTGGTGTCACCTTACATAATAGCCAAACCAGAAAATTGACTTCGGTACAATACACAGACCATTTTCACATTGTAAGGCGCTTTCAACAGAAGCGCTTGGCATTTCGCAAGCTGATATAGTTACCACGATTAACAGTCTCAGCTAAAACGGTGCTCTTCGCTTTTTGCACCTGAGTATCGCATTCCGGAGGCTCGCACCCGAGCTCCACCCGACCACCGGCCCCCGGGAACTCCGGCCGCCGACCCAGCGTCTGAAGGGTTAACCGCAGGAGCGCTTCCTTGCGCCTGCGCAGGGCGTTTCTTCTCGCCCCGCCCCCGCAGTGCGGTCAGATGACCCGCCCAACCGGCTTCTGCCTATAAAAGGTCGGGTGTTGACGTCAACGTTCTCTTCCGCCGTCGTCGCCGCCATCCTCGGCGCGACTCGCCCCGCTCGGATCTGCCTGGGAGAATCCACCGCCATCCGCCACCATGGTGAGCAGCGCCGTCCGGCCGGGGGCCTGGAACGGCGGCGGGGCCTCCGCGGGGCCGGCGCTCCCGGGTTCGGGGCGCTGGGGCCGCCCGGCCCTGGAGGAGACATGGCGGCGCCGGCTGGCCCCGGGTCGGGGAAGCGGCCGCCGCCATGTCTGCGCGTCGCGCCGCTCGCCGAGCCCCGTGGGCGCTTCCGGGGGCGCCGCCGCCTCGCGGGACCCCGAGCCCGGCTGGAGCCGGGGCAGAGCCGGGGCGGCGGGGGTGGGGGGGGATGATGATGTGGCAGACGCCGTGATGGCGGGCGCCGGGTCCGGCGGGGCGAGGGGAGCCGCCTTATGTAAGCCGCGGGTCGCCAGCCGGGGTTGCTTTTCCGTCGGGCGCGGCGGGGCGCGGGCCGGCGGGGAAACGGGGAGAGCTGGGGATCTTGGCGGAAAGGCTCCCGACGCCGAGTAACGCCGGCGCGGGCTTGTACGCCCCGCGCGTCGCGGTGGGGCTGTGCGAGCTGCCGGCGCCCCGGGGGAGGCGTGGGTGGCCCCGTGTGACCCCAGGTGCAGCGGTGACCTTGGATCGCAGAGACGCCCTTCGCGGGCAGCTCGGGAGGACTGCGGCTCCAGGCCGGGGTTTCGGGGGAGCGTGGCCTCCGTGCGGTCCGCCGGGCTGCCGCCGCCTCCGGGAGGCGGGTCGTGTCTAGGAAACGTGGCGTCACTTGTGCGCGCGTACCCCCAGCCCTCGCTCAGGGCGGATGCTTCTCAGTGACAAGCAGGACCCGGTGTTTGGGACACGGTCGGGTAGCGTTTTTAAGAGGTGTCCGCAGAGAGACAGCCAGCGGTTCGGGTGGCGGTCGGGGCGGTCCCAGGGCCAGCCCACTCCTGGCCGGGGCGCGCGATCGATGGATGGCAGTCCCAAGGCCGCCGCCGCCGCGCTGGCCTGAGCCTCCCTCCCTCCCCGCCCGCCCCCAGGTGAACTTCACGGTAGATCAGATCCGGGCCATCATGGACAAGAAGGCCAACATCCGGAACATGTCCGTCATCGCCCACGTGGACCACGGCAAGTCCACGCTCACGGACTCGCTGGTGTGCAAGGCTGGCATCATCGCCTCCGCCCGCGCCGGGGAGACCCGCTTCACTGACACCCGGAAGGACGAGCAGGAGCGCTGCATCACCATCAAGTCAACGTGAGCCGGGGGCCTCGGAGAGGGAGGGCAGGCGCGCCCGGGCCAGGGGCGGGTGTGCAGCCCAGGCGGCAGGCTCCAGCTGGTTCCCGCGGCTGCTGGGGAGGATCCGGACGCCCTGGGGGCTGGGGTTTGAACAACCGGGGGACGGGGGTCCTGGTCAGGCGGAAGGTGCAGCCTGCCGAGAGGCCCAGGGGTGCTTGGCTGGTGGTGGGCATGGGGGGTCCCGGAGAGGAAGGGGGCTTGCGGGGGGCTCCTGGGGAACCAGGGTGCTGTCATGCCGCCTGCTTTTTCTTCGGGGCCTTCCCAGTGACTCTGTCCTGGTCCCAGTGTCCATAGTCCTCATCTGTCTTTACTTGGGAACTTGTGAGGTTTTCCCGGGACATTGGTTCTGAGCCTTGTTTCAGTGGGGAGTGGACGGGTAGGGGTGAGGTGGTCTGGGGTCACCTGGAGTAACCAGGTTGAGGGGGCTGGGCCTAGGGAGGCGGCGGGTCGCCTCGGCTGAGGGCGATGGCTTCTGTGGGGGGAGCGGGAGCCTGTCCCGGGAAGAGTAACGTGGGGAAAAGGGGACAGTGCAGTCTTTTCTGCACCTGAGCCTGGTTCGTCACCTGGTCAGACTCCATCGGGACCAAAGGAAGCGCTGCTGACCCTGCCGGCCCAGGAAGCTGGGCTTGCTCCGGGGGTCCCGGGAGGACCATGCAGAGGTGGCTTCCCTCCACCCCGACTCTCGCTGCTGTCCCCAGGGCCATCTCCCTCTTCTACGAACTGTCGGAGAACGACTTGAACTTCATCAAGCAGAGCAAGGACGGCTCCGGCTTTCTCATCAACCTCATCGACTCGCCGGGGCACGTCGACTTCTCCTCGGAGGTGACCGCCGCCCTCCGGGTCACCGACGGTGCCTTGGTGGTGGTGGACTGTGTGTCCGGTAAGCAGTGGGGGTCCCTCCCGCGTGCTTTGGGGCGTGGGGCGGTCCCTCCCCGGCTGACGGAGCCGCCGGCCCCCAGGCGTGTGCGTGCAGACGGAGACGGTGCTGCGGCAGGCCATCGCCGAGCGCATCAAGCCCGTGCTGATGATGAACAAGATGGACCGCGCCCTGCTCGAGCTGCAGCTGGAGCCCGAGGAGCTCTACCAGACCTTCCAGCGCATCGTGGAGAACGTCAACGTCATCATCTCCACCTACGGCGAGGGCGAGAGCGGCCCTATGGGCAACATCATGGTGCGTCTCTCTGCCGCGGAAACGCGGCCTCGCCAGGCCGGCCCGCGTGCGCCTCTGTCTTCCCGGCATCCCGCCCTGCGCCTTGCCGGGGGAGGCGCAGACCTCAGGTGGTGGCACTGTGACCGTTCTGGGGGGTGCTGGACCTGGAAGCCCCCTTGTGACTAGAGTCCCTTGGGGATTCGTGGCAGTTGTGAAGGTGGGCGCGCCAGGAACGTCAGGGTGACCAAGGATGGGGCCGAACCATCTTTGACTCTAACACCAGGCAGCACTTTTGGGGAAGCAGTGGGGTAGTTTGCTCTGCCCGCACGCAGTCAGTGTCCTTGAGGTTAGTGCCCCCCCCCCCCCCATGAGCAGAGCTGGGTCCTGTCAGTGATGACTGAAATTTCTTCACTTTGACCTGATGGCTGCTGAAGAAACCTGCTGTCTGAGGCCCTCTGCGCCTGGGGACTCGGGGCTTTCCGTCCAGCTGTTTCTGCTCCCAGCTTTCTCTCTCCTTTGCCCTTGCAGATCGACCCCGTACTTGGCACTGTTGGCTTTGGGTCTGGACTCCACGGCTGGGCCTTCACCCTGAAGCAGTTTGCAGAGATGTACGTGGCCAAGTTTGCTGCCAAAGGCGAGGGCCAGCTGGGGCCTGCCGAGCGGGCCAAGAAAGTGGAGGACATGATGAAGAAGCTGTGGGGTGACCGGTGAGCGCCGCTCGGGAGGAGCAGGGGCCCGGCGGGGGTCCACGGGTGGCAGTGGGGAGGGGGCCGGGTGGGCGCCTTCTGCGCAGCGGTGTCCTCGGCCCGCTCGGCCTCTCCTGGTCCTGCCGCGGTTGAGTTGGGTCTCCTCTGCCAGGTATTTCGATCCAGCCAACGGCAAGTTCAGCAAGTCCGCCACCAGTCCCGATGGCAAGAAGCTGCCACGGACGTTCTGCCAGCTCATCTTGGACCCCATCTTCAAGGTGAGCTGCTGAGGGTTTTGTGGACACGAGTCCCCTGGACTGTCTTTGGGCCTGGTGGCTCCTGGAGGACCTGTTCCCCGACCTGCTGTGGCAGGGGTGACTGGGCGGCTGCCGGAGGAGGGTCAGGGCCCGGTCAAAGGTTCGGTTCCTGGGGCTCCGTGGACGAGCCGGCCACAGATTACTAGGTGGAGGGGAGTCCCGCTCTCTGGCTGGAGGTTTAGAGGCAGGAGAGCGGGGACCAGCCTGGGGACTTGCTGGTTCCGTGAGTGGAGTGCGACCTGGGACAAGTTTGTGGTGGGCGAGTCGGAGCGGATTTGTGTCCTGCAGCCGTGTGTTCTGCCTTTTCTGCAACTCAGTCGTGCAGGGCCCTCAGCGCTGCCCTCACTTTGTCCGTGGCTTTGGGTCGTGGGGTGAGAGGTAGCCTCAGGCTTCCCGGCCTGTTCCCGAACACACCGTGCCGTTCTTGCCCCGTTAGGTTTTTGTCGCGATCATGAACTTCAAGAAGGAGGAGACAGCAAAGCTGATTGAGAAGCTGGACATCAAGCTGGACAGTGAGGACAAGGACAAAGAAGGCAAACCGCTCTTGAAGGCGAGTGTGGGCAGGCGGCCGCGGCGGGGGGACCTGGGGCGTTGGTCTCTCCGGGAGGTGCAGCCCCGCCTCTGAGTGCATCTCAGCACGCTTCTCAGCACGGGATTGAGGGGTGGTGGCCCGCCTGAGCCTTCTGTTCTCCCTGTCCCCCCTGTCCCCTGCAGGCGGTGATGAGGCGCTGGCTGCCCGCCGGGGACGCGCTGCTGCAGATGATCACCATCCACCTGCCATCGCCCGTGACGGCCCAGAAGTACCGCTGCGAGCTGCTCTACGAGGGGCCCCCGGACGACGAGGCGGCCATGGGTGCGTGAGCTGCGCCTGCGCCCCGGGCGTGTGCGGCCTGCGCCCGTGCGGGGGACGGGCGACGCTCCCGGCGAGTCGCGGGGTTCTGGGAGGGGGAGCTGTGAGGGAGTCACGCGTCCTCCTCTGGGGCTTCTCCTCTACTCAGGCATCAAAAGCTGCGATCCCAAAGGTCCCCTCATGATGTACATTTCCAAGATGGTGCCGACCTCCGACAAAGGTCGGTTCTACGCCTTCGGCCGCGTGTTCTCGGGACTGGTGTCCACCGGGTTGAAGGTCAGGATCATGGGGCCCAACTACACCCCTGGGAAGAAGGAGGACCTGTACCTGAAGCCCATCCAGAGGTGAGGTGCCGGCACTTGTGGGTCTGTCCCAGGCTGGTCCGTGCCACCCCCGCCCCTGGTAGGGTGACAGAGGTGGTGAGGCCCCAAGAGGGGAGGAAGCTGTCCAAGCTGGCAGGCTTCCCCGGACACACACCTGGAAGCAGCGGGCAGAGCCTTCATTCTGACCCGGAGACAGGTGTGCCCTGAGTTTGAGGAGGTGGCCACAGTTTGGTCACATACTTGGGGGGCCGGCCTGGACCCCACAGGAGGTCTCCGGTGGTAGTTTTATTCTCTCTGAGGGTTGACTGAGGCCACAGGGAGCGGGGAGACCCAGCCCTCCATCCCGCCAGCTGCTTGGGGCCCCTGCACTCCCCCCTTCCGTTGGCTCCCAGGTTTCTAGGACAATCCCGTGAGCCCTGGGCTGGGTGTGGAGCCCTAAACGGGGGAGGTAGGAACGAGCAGGTTGGCTTTCAAGAGGACCCCCTGTCACAGTCTCAGAAGCCGGGGCCTGAGGCCCTGGGGGTGGATGACCCCACCATGGAGGCAGGGGGACGGCCAGTTGGCCAGGAAGGAAGGAGGGGCTCTGGCACGCCGATGCTGTTCCGGTTTCCCCCAGAACCATCCTCATGATGGGCCGGTACGTGGAGCCCATCGAAGACGTGCCTTGTGGGAACATCGTGGGCCTGGTGGGCGTGGACCAGTTCCTGGTGAAGACGGGCACCATCACCACCTTCGAGCACGCCCACAACATGCGGGTGATGAAGTTCAGCGTGAGCCCCGTCGTCCGGGTCGCCGTGGAGGCCAAGAACCCGGCCGACCTGCCCAAGCTGGTGGAGGGTCTGAAGCGCCTGGCCAAGTCGGACCCCATGGTGCAGGTGGGTGGGCGCCCCGGCAGGAGACCGCGCCGTGCGGGAGGGGTCGGTTGGTGGGATACCTGCGTTGGAGCCGAGCTGGGGACTCGCAGATCCTTGGGAGGGCAGGAGCATGCGCACGCCGCTTCCGCGGGGCTGCCACGCGGCCGAGCTCTTGCTGCTTTCCATGAGCCTGGAGGTCCCCGAACTCCCCGGTCCCGGGAGCTGACCGTCTCCAGCCGAAGGAATCTGGAGCCTGCGCTTCTCCCGTCGGCCTGGAGCTTCTCGGGTCCCGAGGGTCCCGGGGTCCAGCAGGGGCTGACTCCGCCTCCCTTGCTTGCAGTGCATCATCGAGGAGTCGGGCGAGCACATCATCGCGGGTGCCGGCGAGCTGCACCTGGAGATCTGCCTCAAGGACCTGGAGGAGGACCACGCGTGCGTCCCCATCAAGGTGCGGCGCTGGGGCCACTCGGCCGGGTCCTCCGTTCTCGTTCCTGGCGGCTTGCCGGCGGGTAAATCGTGCCGTTAGGACACAAGGCGGTGTACGGATGGCATCAAAGTCTCTGAGGTTGGGGCGTGAGGGGCCTGCCTTCCGAAAGCAGGCGCCGCCTTGGCGGGAGACTTGGCGGCAGACGTTGAGGCTGCTGTGGTGCCCTGGGCCTGGCCGCGGGGCGCTCCGGTCGGTGGTCATTTCTTGCCTTGGCGAGGAACCGAGCTCGGGTCTGTGCGGGTTAGCGCTCACGAGTGCCATCAGGAAGAGCCCGGGGTGGTCACTCATCCCAGGAGGCCGGCCTCACCTTCCCGCTCCTTCGGCAGAAATCCGACCCCGTGGTGTCCTACCGGGAGACGGTCAGCGAGGAGTCGAACGTGCTCTGCCTCTCCAAGTCCCCCAACAAGCACAACCGGCTGTACATGAAGGCGCGGCCCTTCCCCGACGGCCTGGCTGAGGACATCGACAAGGGCGAGGTGTCCGCCCGCCAGGAGCTCAAGCAGCGGGCCCGCTATCTGGCCGAAAAGTACGAGTGGGACGTGGCGGAGGCCCGCAAGATCTGGTGCTTCGGGCCCGACGGCACCGGCCCCAACGTCCTCACCGACATCACCAAGGGCGTGCAGTACCTCAACGAGATCAAGGACAGCGTGGTCGCGGGCTTCCAGTGGGCCACCAAAGAGGTGAGGGCGCTGCCCCCGTGGCCGGCTGGTGCCGGGTCGGTTTGCTGCGGGGTTCTCGGGCCAGGAGGTTCACGCCTGCTGGGATTTTGGGGTGCCGGGTTTCATGAGGGCGAAGCGGGGCCTGGGGTCTTGCCTTCTGGGAAGAGCTTTTTACGGGGGCTGGGACGGGTGGGACGCGGCTCCTGTCTGAGTGGTGGGGGCCCCGGGGGCCTTGGCGTAGAGCTGCGTTACCTGTCCTGTGGGGGGAGGCTGCAGCAGGTGCGGGCCCTGATGGTGCCCTCGGCCCTCCTGCAGGGAGCCCTGTGCGAGGAGAACATGCGGGGCGTGCGCTTCGACGTCCACGACGTGACCTTGCACGCGGACGCCATCCACCGCGGCGGCGGCCAGATCATCCCCACGGCCCGGCGCTGCCTCTACGCCAGCGTGCTGACCGCGCAGCCGCGCCTCATGGAGCCCATCTACCTTGTGGAGATCCAGGTGGGGGCGCCTGCTCCTCGGACCGTGCTGGGTCTTGTTTGGCTCGACAGCTGTTTGAAATGGTCATTCTTTCCCGACAGTGTCCGGAACAAGTGGTTGGTGGCATTTACGGTGTCCTGAATAGGAAGCGGGGTCATGTCTTTGAGGAGTCCCAGGTGGCCGGCACCCCCATGTTTGTCGTGAAGGCCTACCTGCCTGTGAACGAGTCCTTTGGTAAGTGCCGGCTTGGTGCAGCCTCACACGCCCACTGCCTGTGGTTCGCTGGTTCTGCCAGCAGCCTGGTCCAGGTGCAGCCAGGTTGTGGCCCTAGCAAGGCCTAGAGCGGGGCCAGTGAGAGCCCCCGACGGAGTGAGTCAGCATTCATGTAGAGACGAATTCGCGGGGGAAGACGACTTGGTTGGATGTGTAACCCAGGGACGTTAAGATTGAGGTCGTAGCTCAGGTTCGTCCTGTGGCTGAGCAGAGGCAGGCCCGGGAGCGGCCAGCACCGCTCCCTTCCTAGCGGGTGGTCGGCGTGCAAGGCCTGGGTGTGACCTACAGGTTGGGTTACCGTTAAGTCCGCCCCGTCCGGGGTGACTGGCCTCCGTGACCTCCACGTGCCTGTCGTCTCCTGGGCTCTGCCGGCCCATCTCCTGAGCCTGCTCTTGAGCCCCGTTCCTCCCCACAGGCTTCACCGCCGACCTGAGGTCCAACACCGGCGGCCAGGCCTTCCCCCAGTGCGTCTTCGACCACTGGCAGATCCTGCCTGGCGATCCCTTCGACAACACCAGCCGCCCCAGCCAGGTGGTGGCCGAAACGCGCAAGCGCAAGGGCCTGAAGGAAGGCATCCCGGCCCTGGACAACTTCCTGGACAAATTGTAGGCCACCCTCCCTGCCGCCCGCCACCCCGGGTGGGACTCAGCACAGCCCCCGCCCCCGGCTGACGATCGACCACAGCAAGCCCTCGCATTCTCCATGACACCTCGAGACTGTCCACAGTGCCGCCCCACCCGACGGGTTCCGGGGCCCACTCCGTGCCATCACTCAGCGTGAACACTTGATGCCGTTCCTTTCGATATTTATTGCAAGATTTCAGAGGCAACAGATGCCCTGGCAGCAGGGACTTATTTGGCCGGTGGGGGTGGGGGAAGCGGGAAGGGACATTCAACAGTTTTTTTTTCCATTACAGAAACTCAAACGTCCCAAAAAAAAACATAACGCATTAAGAGGTTTATTTGGGTAAATGGCCCGTAGTGGATTCTCCCCCAGAAAGGGGGGGGAAGGAACAGCGGGTAGACCTTTATCTTTGGACAGAGGCTAGAAGGCAGGAAACTTTATGCGGTGTCACCGTGAGCACCCCCAGCTGTATTAGTGCCATTGGAATAATAAATTTGATATGGTGGTGACTGTGTGTGTCCACGTGACTTCCTTGTCCAGTCGGCCCGCGGCAGGCTCCCAAGTGCCGCAACAAAGAAGGCTGGACCCGACCTTGAAGTACCTACCCTTTGGGGTGCCAGGCCAGGTGCAGAGACCCATCTGGCGGTCACACAGGGCTCCTCCGTCTCGCACCTGTTGTCCATTGTGACACCGTGATGGTGGAGCCTCCCACCTGGCTGCGCAGGGGGGGACTGTCACCCACCCTTGTGGCTGCTGGGTGCTTGAAGTGGGCCCTGAGTTTGTGGTCTTGTCAATCTGATCAGCTTTAAACCTTGAACGTTAGATTCTAGGAAGGTAGGACTAAGGGCTTCCTACGAATTCGAGCCTCCTGCGTGCACGAGGAACACCCGGAACACGCAGCTTCAGCGGCTGCGCTGCCCGGCGGGGGGTGCCATTGTGGAAGAGGGGGGTGTATTTCAGGTGTCGCCGGCCTGGGGACCCCATCAGCATCGCGACAGAGCCTGGGATGGTGGTGTGGCCGCGCAGGACGGCACTGCCCGGTGAGCTGCCCAGTTCCGTCTCCAACCCCCGGCGTCTTGCGTGTTGGGAATTGTTAACTTCAAACCCAACGTTGCTGGGCTTGCACCGGTATTGGGCGCGCGCTTATTAACCGCTTGTTGGAATAAGCTTATGTTTACGGAAAAGTCGCAGACGTGACAAAGGTGTTCTTGGTTTTCCACTGACGTCTTCGGTGTCCGGGACCGGTCGAGGGTGCCACTTCGGCCTGCGGTTTAGCACATTTTTAACATCCGGTAATTTAGTCAAACACAGGATTACAGTAAATTGAAAATTGGAGTATGTTTTTAAGTTTAAACCAATTACAAGCTCGGATTCTCCCCTGGTATTTGGCTTGGTAACACCGCACCTCTGTCCCTGTGCATTTTATGCTGTCAAACTTAAAATTCCATTTGTAGGAACTGTCCCAGTGACAACATTATGGCTGTAGTCACACCCAAGCACTGATGGGGTACAGGAGTGTCTGTGTATTGCTCGCTACGCATGTTTTCGTTTTACTGATTTTGTTACTTTGCTGGTTGCTCTAGGTCAGTTCTAAACCTCTCTGGTCTCAGGACTCCTGTATGCTCTTAAACATTACTGAGGACCTCCAAGACCTTTTTGTTTAAATGGGTTTTAGCTACTGATGATTTACTACTGTATTTAGAAATTAAACAGGGTGCCTGGGGGGCTCAGGTGGTTAAGCGTCGTCCGACTTCGCCTCAGGTCATGATCTCACAGTCCCGGGATCCCTGTTTCAGGTTCTTTGCTGACAGCTCGGAGGCTGGAGCCTGGTTCAGATTCCGGGTCTTCTCTCTCTCTCTGCCCCTCCCCCACTTGTGCTCTGTCTCTCAAAAATAAACGTTAAAGGGGCGCTTGGGTGGCTCAGTCGGTTAAGCGGCCGACTTCAGCTCATGATCTCACGGTTGGTGAGTTCAAGCCCCACATCGGGCTGTGTGCTGACAGTTCAGAGCCTGGAGCCTGCTTCGGATTCTGTGTCTCCCTCTCTCTTCCCCTACCCTGCTCATGCTTTGTCTCAAAAATAAAAATGTTAAAAAAGATTTTTTTAAAAAAGTTAAAAAAAATAAACATTAAAAAGTTAAAAAAAGTTAAAATTTTCAGGCAGTCATAGATATTCTTTGGTACAACACCAAAGCTCAACCAGTTGGTTTTTTTTTTTAAGCTTATTTTGAGAGAGCAGAAGTGGGAGAGGGACAGAGAGAGGGAGAGAATCTCAAGCAGGCTCCGCACTGTCTGCGTAGACCCTGATGTGAGGCTTGAATTAAAAAAAAAATTTTTTTTAAACGTTTATTTATTTTTGAGAGCCAGAGAGCGGGCAGGGGAAGAGCAGAGAGAGAGGCAGACACAGTATCTGAAGCAGGTTCCAGGCTCTGAGCCATCAGCACAGAGCCCGACGCGGGGCTCGAACTCACAGACCGCGAGATCATGACCCGAGCCGAAGTCGGCCGCTTAACCGACTGAGCCCCCCGCCAGGCGCCCTGAGGCTTGAGCCGAAGTCGGCCACTTAACCGACTGAGCCCCCCCAGGCACCCTGAGGCTTGAATTCAAACTGTGAGATCATGATCTGAGCTGAAACCAAGAGCAGGACGCTTGCCCGACAGCCACCCAGGCGCCCCAAGCAGTGGTAATTTCTTAAAAGACTCGTTACAATGTGGTATCTGAAACCCCGTTAAGGAGCTTCTCCTACTGTTCCACTGAACACCATTGGCCCGTCCTGCGCCTCTGAAGTGTTTTCCCCTCTGCGCGATTTCACGAGCCCACATGTTGGTTACTTGGACGTAAAGACGCGCCAGGTTTGCTGCTCTTGCCGGTGTTGGCGCGTTGCATTAAAAAGTGCCGAAAGGTCACGTAAACAACGATTTCATCAGAGACGTGCTGACATATCAGGAAACCGTCCAGCAAGTTCTGAGATTTTTAATGTTTTGCTTAAAAGCTCAAATTTACCATCGGCAACAAGTACTGTCACTTGTTTCCCTTGAAGTGACAGCTTTGATTTCTTTTTAAGTTTTTTTAGAGAGAGAGAGAGGGGTGCCTGGGGGGCTCAGTCGGTTGGGCGTCCGACTTCGGCTCAGGTCATGATCTCACCGTTCCAGAGTTCGAGCCCCGTGTCGGGCTCTGTGCTGACAGCTCAGAGCCTGGGGCCTGCTTC
The DNA here is from genome assembly GCA_004024585.1 of Paradoxurus hermaphroditus. NCBI lineage: Eukaryota > Metazoa > Chordata > Mammalia > Carnivora > Viverridae > Paradoxurus > Paradoxurus hermaphroditus. The sequence goes on from PITB01027931.1 coordinate 15,727, forward strand.
CGATTCTGCGTCTCCCTCTCTCTCTGCCCCTCCCCTGCTCGTGCTCTCTCTCTCTCTCTCAAAAATAAATATTTAAAAAAAATTTAGAGAGAGAGAATCACAAGCAGGCTCTGCACTGCCAGCGTGGAGCCCGAGGTGGTGCTTAGATCCACGAACTGTGAGATCGTGACCTGAGTTGAAATCAAGAGTAGGACTCGTAACAGCTCAGCCCTCCAGGTGCCCCAGGGAGGTTTGCTTTGTTCATTTTTGAGAAAATGCCTCCACATACCCAAGCCCAAGTTACTATAGTTTGTCAGGTTTTTTTTTTGCCCCCCCCCAAGAAAAATGATGTCCCAACTCATTAAGTACGGGCGGTGCATCAGTAGCTTCCAAAGAACACAGTGTGAGAAAGGGAGGGAAAAAAGTATCCTGGAGCAAGCCGACGGACGCTACCTAGAGCCAGGTAACCAAGGTCAACAGCAACAGTGATGTCCTGTCGATATTCTGGATCCTTGATACGGGGTCACGGGAGGGGCACTAGACCTCAGTGGTCTTCCTAAAACCCATCGCCCTGGTGTGGGAGAACACCACCAGACAAATGCAGTTGAGGGACCTTCCACAAAGTACCTGACCGGTATTCCTTGACGCTGCCACCAAAGTCCTCAAAAAAGGGCAGTGCCAGGAGCTCACAGCCCAGAGGACCCTAAGGACTAAATACCACGTGGGATCCTGGAGGGGGTTCTGAGACAGAAAAAGGACATTAGGGAAAACAAGAAATCTGAGGAAAGTGCAGACTTGGTTATGAGAATGTATTGCTGTTGGTTCTCCCGTTGTGACAAGTGGACCAGACCAATGTAGGAAGTAACGATTACTACATCAGGAGAGGATGGTATGGCAGGAGGTTCAGGGTGGTTGGCGCAAGTCAAAAGACTTGGGGTTTTGGGTCAGATAGCATCAGCAGTGGTTCGGCAGGGGTTTTGGTTTCCGGTCTTTCTGGGAATGAATCTCAAGCCATGCCATTTACTGGCTGTGTGACTTTGGGTGGGTTACTTAACCTCTCTGGGTCTCAGCTTCCCCATTTGTAGAACGGGAGAAATAGGAACATACTTTATTTGCCTCCTAGGATTGTTGATTGGTACACACTAAGTAGCTGTTTTATCACCTATCTGAAGATATAAGAGGACAAAGCTGCAGATCAGGGTCTAAAGCGGCCGCGGGGGGTCGACCCCGCAGCGGCGATTCGGGAGCTGGGCCTTGCATTCGCGAATCTTGGGCAGGGCAGGAAGAGGGATGCACGACTTCAGCATCGTGCCTCTCAGCTTCAGGACCCGGGTCAGAGGACAGCGGGTGGGGCGGCCCGGGGGCCGGAAGTCGGCCTTCCGGCTTCCTGAATGTGACCGACGTCCGTTCCAGCCAATGTGCTGCATGACGGCGAGCCCGGCGGCCAATGGCGAGGCGGCATCCGGATTCGGGGGCCCGGACGCCAGCGGGCGGGGCCTGGAAGGCTGCGGGCAGGGCGGGGCCTCACGAGCGGCGGCCGCGCTCACCAATGGGCGGCGGTCCCCGCCTCCCGGGGGCGGGCGCCGGCGGGCGCGGTGACGTCAGGCAGGTCGGCGCGTCCCGGCGGCCGCGGTGGCTGGGTTGGAGAGGGCGGCGGTGGCCAGCGCGGCAGAGGGCCGGCCCGGGGCGCGGAGCCGCGGAGGGTGCGGAGCTGGCGCGGCCCGTGGCCGGCGGGCGGGGGGAGGCCGAGGCGGCGCTTCGGGGGTCACCGTGGGGGACGTCTGGAGACCCCTGGGAAAAGCGGGCCGGGGAAGTGCTGGGTCCGGGCTCGCGAGGGGCGTGGTGGCCTGGAGGACGCTGGAGCCGGGTCATTGGGGCTGGGAAAGACCTTGGAGGGGTCTGCCCTAGAGCGTGTGCGAAGGTTGGGGGAGAGGACAACGGAGGAGACTCCGATGTGGCCGGGGAGACGGGCCGGGGAGGCTCTGGTCCCCGGAGGGATACCTTGGAGGAGCGGGGAAGAGAGTCTCGTTGGCGCGGTGGACGGGGCTTGCAGGGGCTTGGAAGCCATTGTTGAGTTTCCGAGGAATTCAGGATTGCGGGCAAGCACACGGCTCCGGAATGTCTTCGGAGATCTGTGGCGGTCAGGGGGGTTGGTGGGGGGAATGGGTGAGGCCGAGGAGGCGTTGACGTCCCTAAGGGGCAGGGAGGTGGGTGTTGGGACTGAAGGACCTTAGCAAGGTGGGCAGGAGTGAGGGAACCCCCGGGTTTGGGGGTGTGACAGTGTGGGGGAACTCGTAGGGGTGTAGGGGTGGGCTTTGGTGAGCCTCGGAGGGAGAGGCAGAGAAAGGCTGGGGGAGTGCGTGGGGAGCCAGAGGTGTGGGCCTGGAGGGAGTTACAGGGGCCAAGGTGGCACGGTGGGGTTGCCACCCTTTTGGGTGGTGCGCCGTGTGAGTGCCATAACAGGAAAGTACGCCGCCCGCCACAGGCATGCGCCCTTTGTGAGGAGCGTGGAACTCATCTGGGGGTGTGTGTGGGGGGAGCAGGTTGCTCTTTCCCGGGAGAAATGGCTGGCATCTCACTTCTTCCCTATTTCCCTGTCTCTTCCAGGGTCACAGCTAGGGGACTCCCCGAGATCCTGTCTCCAGCCTTCAGCGGCTGGGCTTTCACTGGAGGGGAAGGCACGGGCCACCATGTCCACATTCCGGCAGGAAGATGTGGAAGACTACTATGAGATGGGGGAGGAGCTGGGCAGGTGAGCAGGCCGCCCTGCCCCCCAGGAGAGCGGCGTCTCGGGCTTCTCTGGATGGCTTCTCCCCTCCCGTCCTTCGTCCCGTTCTCCGAGAGGGAATGAGTCAGTGTCAGGTGCTGGCGAAAGGGATTTAGGCTTTGGGGTCAGGCGGCCCTGCCCGCAAATTCTCGCTCCGACAGTCTCTGCCTTTCCTTTGCGGAAAAATATAACTCAGCACAGGGGGTCCCGAACAGAGTGCCTGCCGCGTGGCGTGACAGCGGTGGGTGGTAAGGGTCCCTCTGTTTAATCCTTTCCCAAGGGAGGTGACGGCCTCCCGTCTGGGCCCACGTCCTTGTCAATTGTTAAGATGCTTGTGAGAAAGAGCGGAGGTTTCCCGTTCCAGCCAGGCAGCTGGTTTCCCGTCCCCCGGGAGCGCCCCTGCCTCGGACCGGCTCCGTCCTTTTTTTTTTTTTTTTTTTCCCCTTCCTTCCCGGAGCCTCAAACCTTATTTGGTGAGTTTGCCGCTGACCAGCTCCGTGATGTCACCACAAGAGAATGTAAATAACTGAATGGCGAATCAGGCCTTGGCCGAGAAAGTGTTTCAGGCTCATTTGGGATTCTGAAGTCCCTCCTTCAGGAATGTCCTTCCCGGAGCCGCAGAGAATGGAGCCCCCCCCACCCCCCACCTCATTCTTTATTGTCGAAAATGTGGCTGTGGCGGGACCTCCTCCTGAGGGCGGCTTGGCCAAGAGTCTGCAAAATGCCCTACGTATATTCCCCTTAATCCACTGCGTCCACTGCCAGGAGCTAATTCAGTGGGCACGTGTGCACGCGTGGACCCCGTGGGCCTCAGAGCAGGGAGATTTATGTGAGGATTTATGTGAACAAAGGATGGGAAGCCTCTTCAGTGGCCGACACGGAACCTCTGCCTCCGTGGGTGGAACGTTCTGCGGCCGTCAGCCAAGAGCCAGGCAGGGGCGCCCGAGTGGCTCGGTCGGTGAAGTCCTCTGACTTCAGCTCAGGTCATGATCTTGCAGTTCGTGAGTTCGAGTCCCGAGTCGGGCTCTGTCTGTGCTGACAGCTCAGAGCCTGGAGCCTGCTTCGGAGTCTGTGTCTCTCTCTCTCTCTCTGCCCCTCCCCTGCTCATGCTCTGTCTCTCCTCTGTCTCTCTCAAATATAAATAAACATTAAAAAAAAAAAAAAAAAGAACCTCGCCCCTCCCGTTCCAGGGGCGCCTGGGGGGCTCAGTCGGTTAAACATCCGACTTTC
>PITB01027932.1:0-19654 GCA_004024585.1 Paradoxurus hermaphroditus
CCCAAATATCCCTAACTCTGTCAACCAAAATCATTATTTCTCTTCCCACTTCCCTAAACCTCAGTCAGCCAGCCTGAGAGTGGAGCATCTTATTGCACGTGTTTTAATTCCAGGTAATGTACAATAATTCTTTACTCAGAATCTTTGCATTTTTGAAGTGAATTGAAAACAATGACCTATTTCAGTTAAGAAGGAGATCCACATCTGTTAAGGCATCATTAAGATCATTAAGATAAATATGTATTTAACCAGCTGTTTTTCCTGTCTTGGAGGCTATTTTTAGTCTGTAGAAGACAGTGGAATGAAATAGCCTTGAATTTGGGCAACAGATTCTACTTTCATTTACAAACAGATGACACTTTCTTAATGCTATTAAACTGATGTCAAAATGCCTTCGCTTTATTTTGTGAACATCAAGCACTCCTGGTCTAGGATTTTCAAATTTCATGCTATAATATAGTTCAGAGTTTGAAGCCATCTAGTAGATCATCTATGAACTTCTCCACTAAACCTGGTCCTCCACTAGCATTCTTAACTCAGAGATTAGCAGCCTTGCAGAAGAACTTTTATTACTTGTACAGAATACCCAACAATATACTTTATTCTCTTTTTTACTAACAGAACTTGAAATTTTAGGGCGATTGCTCGAAAAAAATTTTCCAGATTCCTTTGAAGATAGAAATGGCATAATAAGACAGCTCAGGTTAATGAGATATAAGTATACAGTGTTAGGTGGAGCTTTAAGGAAAGATGACTTAAAGATGAAAGATTCAACTGTCATACACTTTTTGTCCTTTGCCCTCCCCATATTTTTTCCCTGAATTGCATAATTGGAACCTGAGATAACACACTAGCTATATTGCATCAATGAGGAGACAATCCAGGGAGTGCTGAACAGCAAGACATAGGAGCCTGGGTTATAAACAGTGCAGTAGAATAACATACCATATCTGGACTGCCTACCTATTGACCTCTTTATCCAGGAGAAAAGAAGCTCCCTAATTTGTTTTCCCAAGTCGATCTATACAATCCCAGTTAAAAATCCCAGAAACCTTTTTTGAGGTCTAAGTTGACAAACATTAAAATTTTATATGGAAATGAGAACGACCTCAAATAGCCAAAACATTTTTGAAAAAAAAAGACAGAGTTTGAGGACTTATATGACCTGACTTCAAGACTTGCTATTAAGCTTCAATGAAGACAGTGTGACACTGGCATAGATTTACATCAAAGTAACAGAGAAACCAGAAAGAGAACAACATGCAGTTTATTGATTTTTTTTGACATAGGTGCCAATGTATTTAAAAAGGGAAAGGATAGCTTTTCAACAAATGGTATTGGGATAACTGAAAAAAGCATGAAAACAAAACCTTGACCCTACTTAACCTACAGAAAAACTAACTTATATGTGACTGGTGAAATGAAAAAAATTCTAGGAGAAAATCTTCATAATCTGGACTAGAGAAACATTTGTTTTCAAATAGGACATAAAAAGCACTAACTTAAAAGAAAGAGAAACTGGACTCCATAAAAATCAAAACTTCCCGTTCATTAAAATCTTTCATTAAGAAAGTAAAGAAGCAAGCTACAGATTGGGATAGAATATTCAAAATACCCATATCTGACAAAGGACTCTTTACCCAGAATATGTAAAGAACTCCTCCAAACCAGTAGTAAAAGGAGAAGCCAGTAAAGGAGACTTCACAGACACTTCACAGAAAAAAATATACGGAAGGCCAATAAGTATATAGAAAGACTCTGAACATCACTTATCATCAAGGAAATGCAAATTAAAATCACGAGATACCATTAACTGACTGAAAGTACAAAATATACACACTGGTTAAATGGCTAAAACTTAAAAAGACTGACAATATCAAGCAATAATGAGAAAGTGGAGTACCTGGAACTTTTCATACACTATGGATAGGAATGTAATATATGGTAGAGCCACTTTGGAAAACTGGAAATTTCGAGAGTTAAATACACTCTCTGTGTTTCAGCAGTTTCGTGCCAAGGTACATACTCAAGAGAAATGAATGTTTATGGCAGTTTTATTCATAACACAAAACATAAACAATCAAGTTTCTATCTACAGGAGAATGGATAGACAAACTGTGATCTGGTCAGACAATGGAATACTGCTTATGAAAAAGAATGGACTACTGATTAATGTAATAACCTACATGAATCTCTAAAGCATTATGTTGAACAAAATAAACCAGACAGAACATTCTGGATAACTAATTATATAACAGCCATTTATAGGCAAAACTAAGCTGTAGTGATGGATCTCAGAACAGCTATTGCTGTCGGTGAGGGCAAGGGATTCAAATTGGCTGGAAAAGGGACATGAGGAAATTTGAGAGGGGGGCAGTTGAAATGTTTTGTATATTGATCTGCCTGACAGTTATATAGCTGCATATATTTGTCAACATTCTCCAAACTGTATATTTAAGATATGTGATTTTACTGTATGTGAATTCTATGCTAATAAAATATGGTTCTAAAATAAGCTGTAAATTAAATGGAGTTAATTTCTACTGTATATTGTTCCACTGAACAATTACTAGTGCTAGTTAAATGTAGCTTATTAACTAATTATTTTTATTTATTAAGTATGTTTTCTATCTGAAATGCTGACTTTTACAAAAGGCTGTAAGTGACTTCATAACTACATATCATGCTGTCAGTGTTAGGCAAGCTAGATAAATTCAGAAAATATTTTAAAAATCAACAGTAGCATCTAATTTGATATGGCAACAATATGCCAGTTTGGATAGAAAAGGCATATTTACAGGGTCCCTGGGGACCCATTCGGTTAAGTGTCCAACATTGGCCAGGTCATGATCTCACAGTTCTTGAGTTCGAGCCCTGCATCAGACTTTGTGCTGACAGCTTGGAGCCTGGAGCCTGCTTCAGATTCTGTGTCTCCCTCTCTCTCTGCCCCTCCCCTGCTCATGTGCTCACTCTCTTGCACGCTTTCAAAAAATGAATAAACATTAAAAAATTGTTTTAAATAATCTGTGATGCCTTACTTATAAGTTACCTGAAGTTTTATAAATGCATATAAAACTATTCCCTCCCCCTAAAAAAGATATATTTAGTGTGTTCTGATTTGAGAAGTGAATCAATCATTCTGAAATACAGGTTTAGATATAAAGCATAACTTTATAATATGGGCGGACAGTAAAGTACAAATATTTTAGATATAATCATAACCATGGAAAATATTCAATTTGAATATTGTGGTTTGTGAACTTTCTAAAATCCAATATATATCCCTTTTTATGTTTAGGTGTCTTTAAAATATCTCTAAACTTTGTTTTATCTAGATAAAGAAGTATTTATTTCTAAAGAAATATCTTATCCAGATAAGAAATAATTTCCTTCTTCCAATACCAAGCAAATGAAAGCACTTTATATAAACATTTTCCTTTGAAAGAAACATATAGTTCAACCACAGAATTTTGGAAGATTTGTCCATTAGTAAGATACAAACAATGCACCCTATAGAAACTTAGTATTTGAGAGTGATGTTCGTAATCACCGTTTCAAATTTGCTTTTCAGCTTCAGGACCATGACAGAATAATCATTCTTTTATTTAATATATGTATAAATCCATTTCCTTGCTGTGTTCTGAATTGTTTACTACGGTGCCATGCAGATTCTCTCTTCTCACCACCTAAATAGATTACACAGTGCATGCATTTATTCAGGTGTTTTCTCATGCTTTTTCACAGCTCCAGTGAAGTGTAAGTCACAGTCCAGGGGAAAATACAGTAGTCCCTCCACCCCCTATCTGCAGTTTTGCTTTCAGTGATTTCGTTTATCTGCAGTCAACTGTGGTCCAAAAATATTAAATGGAAAGTTTCAGAAAGAAACAATTCATAAGTTTTAAATTGCACGCCATTTTGAGTATCCTGATGAAATCTCGCACTGTCCTGTCTAGGATGTGAATCATCCCTTTGTGCAGTGTATCCACACTGTATGTGTGCTACCCGCCCATTAGTCCCTTAGCTGTCTGGGTTATCAGATCACCTGTCACAGTATAGCAGTGCTTGTGTTCAGGTAACCCTTATTTTACTTAATAATGGTCCCAAAGCTCAAGAGTGGTGATAATGGCAACTCGAAGATGCCAAAGAAACACCAGCAAGTGCTTCCTTGAAGTGAAAAGTTGAAAATTCTCTAAATAGGGAAAGAAAAAAATCACATGCTGAGGTTGCTGAGATCTATAGTAAGAACAAATCTTCTATCTGTGAAATTGTGAAGAAGGAAAAAGAAATTCATGGGTTTTATTGTTATTGATCTCTCACTGATCCTGGTTTTAGGCATATATATGTAGAGTAAAAAATATAGTATATATAGAGTTTGGTACTATCCATGGTTTCAGGCATTCGCTGGAGGTCTTGGAACATATGCCCCACAGATATGATGGGAGAGGACTACTGAATACTTTGTATTTTTAGCCAACAATTGCATTTTTTTACATTAAAAATTTTTGCCGTAGAAAAAGTATTAACATTTTTCTCCTCCTGTTCCTCCTTTTTAGAACATTAAGCTTTGGGGGCAGAAGACAATGAATATAATTAATCTGATATTTAAAAAGGAAGAAGAAAGGATAAAAATGGTAAAGCAGTTACTATAAGCCTTCAGCTCTTCCAGTCATGGAAGAACCATGCTTTTTTTTTTTAATTTTTTTTTAATATTTATTTTTGAGAGAGAGACAGAGCTTAAGCAGGGGAGGACAGAGAAAAAGAGGAAGACACAGAATCTGAAGCAGGGGCTAGGCTCTGAGCTGTCAGCACAGAGCCTGACTCAAGGCTCAAACCGACAGACTGTGAGATCATGACCTGAGCCGAAGTTGCATGCTTAACCAACTGAACCACCCAGGCGTCCCAAAGAGCCATACTGTTGAAGTCATGCTTCAAAGCCCAAGGATCAACTGCTTTTTCCCATTTAAATTCCCAAAGTATTTTAATATTGCCTTATTAGGGCACTTACCCTACTGTGCATTAGGAAGTTCTTCTGGCCCAACTTTTATCCTCTAAGCCTAACATTTTTACTCCCAACCAGTTGTACTCCTTTCTGTGCAGGGCTTTGCTGCTCTCTCAGCTATGTGGAACATGTGCAGGAACCCACTTAGCCATTCTTACGCATAAACTGCCCTGGATGTGTGAGGTAGCTAACACCACATGGGGGAACTCTTGAACAAGGAGGATGGGAGACAGTGGTTAAGTACTCTCTATTGTTCTTCAAGTTGGCAATTCTAAAGTCCCTTCCACACAGCTCCTCGTAGGGTTACTAAAGGCATCTCACTCCAGTAGCCAACTAATAACACTTTATATTGACTTTTCTTCATTTCCTGTTTTGCTCTTTATACTTCCCTATTCCTGTTTGCAATTACTTCACTAAAATCAGCCTACATGTAAGCTCTCATCCCAGGTCTATTTTATGGGGAATCCAGGCTAAGTCAATTGTTACCTGAAGCGGCCCTGAAAGTGTTACCTGAAAGGAGCCTGTCAGGATGGGAATCAGGTCTAAATCACTCGTGGGACAATTCGTGATAGGGACACTATTGGTGGTGGTGATGACTCTGGTGTAACATCACAATTACTAAGACTTTCTCCAGTAGTAGACTGGCTTGAGGAGCCGGTGAAGGTCAAACATCAGTATAAGCGATAGGTAGCACTTGGCATAGAGACAGTGGCAATAATAAAGACTGTGAAGCTCATGGCTTCTTTTCTTTTTAAAATAATTCTGATATTGAAATAATTTTATTTGGTATTTCTCCATTAATAAAAAATAACAATTTGGAATTCGGAGAGGATTCTGGGAAGATAGTGGACTAGGAAGCACCAGGAATCTCTCTGCCCACCTCAACAACAGTTGTACTGGTGGGACGGTCTGATAAAACTTTTCTTTTTTTGAATTCTTAAATTTGTTGAAGCTGGACATGACTGCTTTTTCATTAAGTGTTTAGATGACTTGAGAAGAAAATAAGAAACTACAAACTCAAGGTACACTATTAGCCTCAGAAAAATGCACCTCAGTGTTTGAAAAGCCCTACTTACAGCAGCTGGAGCACAAACACTATGGAAACTCAAACTCAGGGTTTAATGGTAATGATAGCTACACTGCTGAATACCACACCTTGACAGGTCTCCTATTTTGAAATGAGGGCTCTCTAATGGAAAGAGTGGGATCCATGACCTGGGGTGGGGACATTTGTCTGGAGGAGCCTGATCTGGTGTATCTTGAATGCCAGTTTTTCTTCACGTTGGCAGAAGCAGCTCCTTTAACCTTGTTCAAGGCAATTATTGTCAACTTGCCTTGACAAAACCTCACTTGAGGCAAGTGCCTCATAAATAATCCTTGTTCTCAAAATATGCTATCTCCTCTCCAGACTTAAAATGAGGGTCAGACTACAGCACTTCCCAAAGGGTGGTAGAAATAATAAGTACATGCTGTGAGAAGTATTGTGCACACTGAAAGGGTACAGGACCTGGAATAATGGGACCACATGTTGGTCTAGAATAATATCTAGAAAATTTAGTATGTGTGGCTGGAAAAGGAAAATATATATTGACATGGGTTGTTAAACTGGAGGCTTAGCATCTTGGCGAGGACACCTAAAACTTGTCTTATATGCTGCTTAGCTGTATTCTTGAAGTTGGATGGAATGGTGGCTTATAGTACATGAAGCAGAAATGCTAAAATTGCCTTGGTGGACTATTGAGGAAAGGTCAAGACTTGGAGAGAGGGTAATGTTATGATACTAGACTATACACAGAGAATGTTACATGAGGCCAGAGAACCCATCATCTCACTGTGTTTACCGCAAGGGAAATAGAATAGAAGAGACTATAGAGAGGAACACTATTATTCTTGAGAAACTCAGTTATGATCTGGATAACTGTAGGTAGCCTCTGTAGCCCAGAACTGAGTAGGCCGTGTTGCCGTAGAACTGGGATGTCTAGTGTTGATGGGTATGATAAATTTCCAGGATATCAGATTCCTAGGGAGACACTAATTAACAGAAGCCATGTGAATGTAATTACTGTAATGAACAGCAGGGCTGGAGGTGGCAGTCAAGGTGCATTAAAATCAAATATCCATGACTTTAGCTAATAGTCTGAGGTATATCTAAAAAGTGATATGGGTAGCTAGCCAACTTGACATATACAAGAAAAAAAAAATTGAGAGCTGGGGAGCAGTAGGCTATTTTCAGCTCTTGGAATAGATCATTTTGATTTGTTACCCTTTTTGTAGATTTAAACCAGTTTTCAAACCCAAGGTCTATTGACTGAAAGAAAAGCTGAATCTTGTCAATAAAATAACCAAGAATATTACTCCAAGAATATATGATAAATATCCTCCTAAATCTTCCCCAGGGGAGTAAATGTGGACATTTAACTGAATAACTCTAGTCTGAAGAAAGGTGACTACGAAGACGTTTGGGATTGCTGAATAAAATAAATTCAGTGACTAAGTTGACACTGATAGTAAGGGACTGAATTGCCATTATGGCCCGCCATTAGAATGGGACACGTGGAGACCAGGCGATCAAGGGAATCTGAGCTAAGAACATGTCATAGTACGTCCAGTATATCCACCTCCCACCCTGAGGTCATTCCCAGGAGTAAGAGAGGATATTGCAGCAGTTTTGACCATGGTGCAATTGGCCTTGTCACCATTTATTACATGTATACATTGTTCAAAGAGTTTATTCTTTTTGGATCTAGGCACAAATGTTCAAGATCCATCTTGAACCATTCAACTGGTTTTTCACAGTTTTCTCTTTTGGGTCACTAGTTAATATATCTAAAATATTTTCAATGATTAATGACTGGAGAAGATTTGGAGGGGAACCTTATGCTTAAAAGTGATTCTGGTGCAGCTTAAAAGCTAAGGAAAGAAAAACAGCCTTCTACTTTAACTCTTCAATTTGATTTTATTTATAATTTGAAAAAAAAACCTAGATAGATAGGTGATAGATAGATGATAGATAGATAGATAGATAGATAGATAGATAGATAGGACTTGCATATGTAGAGCCTCAAATTGTAAATGTATTTATTGGAAGTGGTTCCTTTTCACAGTCTATAGCTCCTTTTCTAATCTATAAATTAAGAAGCTTTGGTTACAAGTAAAAGTGTGTTCAGCTCAAACCAGCTTAAATAGGAAAAGGAGATATGGCAGACTTTACAGTTTGATGTAGAGATTGATAATTGCACTGTGCAATCAGGTTCTAGCTCTATTTATATGGGGTTTTCTTGCTCTCCCGTATTCTAGGTCATCTTCATCTAAAGACAGCTTTTTTTTGTATATGAAATGAATATGGATATTACAGGTCTCACAATGACAAACCACAAAATCCAGTGCAAGAGAAAATACTCAATGATTTTTGCCACTATTCTTACAAAGTTTTTTGCAGTCTGAATTTGGTAGTTATATTCCCATGCTTTCATCTGCCTCCTCTATTTTCTGTGAATTACATCTAGAAGCTTGATTGCATTCAGGTTCAATTTCTGGTAAGAACATCTCATAGATGGTCTTGTATTCTTGTGTCAGAAGATGCATAATGACTGGTTGTCTCTATTTTGTGATATTAGAAGCCACTAGGTGAGCATTGCCTAAATTCATGAATTCGTTACAGCTTGTTGAAAATGTTGATAATCCAATTTTTTCATTATTACATATTTATTCATTGGAATAATTCTATTAAGAAAAATGATCCCAATTCAACTATAAGATCCAAGAAGCATTGTTTTTATAGGATAAATACTTGATTATTTATTTAGCAGTTCTATGAATAATTGGTTCCATAGCAAACTCCAAAGATGACCAATAAGATTTTTTAAATTATCTCTCAGATTTCCAGGGAAGATGGTGGAGTAGGAAGATCCTGGGCTCACCTGTCCTACAAATACAACTAAATAACACTCACACCAGTGCAAATAGAAAACCCAAAGACTGGCAGAACAAAGTCTCCATAGCTAGATGTAGAGAAGAGACCACATCAAAGAGGGTAGGAAAGGCAGAGAGATGTTTGGGAGCCAAACAGACTTGCAGGACTATTCACAGGAGGGAGGGATGCCATGTGGCACAGAGAAGGGAGAGGAACAGGCCCCATGCCAATCACTCCAAAGTGGTGCCACAAGCCTGGCAGTGTTCAAGCAGCCCCAACAGGGGCCAACACTACCCCAAAGTGACTTCTGCCCCAGGGAAAGGGGAAGTTAACCATACACAGCACTCTGATTGTGGCTTCAGGAGTGGGCTAGGAGCAGACATCTGGTCTGACTTCTGGCCCTGCTCACCAATGAAAGCTTCCCAGAGGACAACACAGTGAGAGCACTCTACAGTTTGTTGGTACTACAGCTCTGGAAAACGCCTGGTCTTACTCATTTCAAGTCCAAGGCGGCCTCATATTGGCCCACTAACAACACAGGGACCAAACACTGCCCACAACAGGCGAAAAGAGCCATTGCAAACAACTGGATTGAAGGCAGACATGATTAGCCGTAATAGTAGGGCACATGCAATGCACATGTTGCATGAGGTGCCAGGTTCCAGTGAACATGGGACACTGTACTACAGGAAACTGCAGAAACTTCTTTATAAAGGCCACTGTTTTTAAGAGCAGGAGGCACAGCTTACTTTCCTGACACGTAGAAATAGACACAGACAGACAAAATGAAGAGACAAATGAAGAGAAAGATTAGGACAAAATCATAGCAAGATAGCTAAGCAAAACAGAGATAAGCAATATGACTGATAGAGAACTTGAAGTAATGGTCATAAAGATGCTCGCTGGACTTGAGAAAAGAGTGGAGGACCTCAGAGAGACCCCTAACAAAGAGATAGATAATATAAAAAAAGAATCCAAGATGAAGAATTCAACTGAAATTAAAAATACCTTAGATGGAATAAATAGTAGACTAGAGGAAGTAGAGGAACGGATCAGTGACCTGGAGAACAGAGTAATGAAAAGCAATCAAGCTAAACAGGAGAGAGAAAAAATAACAATAAATGGAAATAGTTTAAGGGAACTCAGTAACACCATCAAGAACAATAACATTTGCATTATAGGGATGCCAGAAGGAGAAGAGAGAGAAAAGGGGGCAAAAAATTTATTTGAAGAAATAATAGCTGAAAATTTCCCCAATATAGGGAAAGAAACAGATAATCCAGATCCAGGAGGCAGAGAGAACCGCCAACAAAATTAACCCAAAGAGGTCCACACCAAGACACATAGTAATTAAAATGAAAAATGTGTTGGTAAAGAGAGAATTTTAAAAACAGCAAGACAGTTACATACAAGAGAAACCTCCTGGGACACCTGAGTGGCTCAGCAGTTGAGCATTCGACTTTGGCTCATGTCATGATTTCACAGTTTGTGAGTTCAAGCCCCACATTGGGGCTGGCTGCTGTCAGCACAAAGCCCACTTCAGATCCTCTGTCGCCCTCTCTCTGCCTCTTCCCCACTTGCAGTCTTTCTAAAAAAAAATACATACATATATATATATATATATATATATATATATGGTTTAAAAAAAGAGAAACCTCATAAGGCTGTCAGCTGATTGTTTGGCAGACACTTTACAAGCCAGAAGGGAGTGACAAGATATATTCAAAGTACTGAAAGAAAACAACCTGCAACCAAGAGTACTCTATGCAGCAAGGCTATCATTGGGAATGGAAGGAGAGAGAGTTTCCCAGACAAACATAAGTTAAAGGAGTTTATCACCGCTAAACCAGTCTTAAAAGAAATGATAAAGAGGACTCTGTGAGTGGAAAGGAAAGATCGCAAGCAAGAGTAAGGAAAGTAGGAAGCACAAAAACAGTAATATTAAGCATATCCAGAAAAATCAGTGAAGGGATTCAAAAATAAAAGGACATAAAGTATGACATACCTAAAATGTTGGGAGGACAGGAATAAAACTTTGGTGCTTTTTCTTAGAATGGGTTCAAACGTAAACAACCATCATTTTAATATAGACTGCTATATGCATACGATGTTATATATAAAGCTAAAGGTAACCACAAATCCGAATCCTATAATACATATGCTAAAAATAGAGAAAGGGATGCAAGTATATCAGTAAAGAAAGCCAGCAAACTGACAGAAGAAAGCAAGAGAAGAGAGGAACAGAAAAGAATTACAAAAATAACCATAAAACAAGTTACAAAATGGCAGTATTTACCTATCAATAATTACTTTGAATGTAAATGGACTAAATGCTCCAATCAAACGACATAGGGTGACTGAATGGATTAAAAAAACAAGACCCATCTATATATACTGCCTATAAGAGACTCATTTCAGACCCGAAGACACAAGCAGATTGAAAGTGAAGAAATGGAAAAGCATTTATCATGCAAATGGAAGTGAAAGTACAGCCAGGGTAGCAATATGCACATCAACAAAATAGACTGTAAACAAAGTCTGTAACAAGAGACAAGGATACTATAATCATAAAAGGAACAAACACCATATCATAATAAAGGGGACAATCCAGCAAGAAGATATAACAGTTGTAAATATTTATGCACCCAACAGGAAAGCACACAAATACATAAAGCAGCAAATAATAACCATAAAGGAAGTAACTGATAGTAATACAATAACAGTAGGGGATTTTAACACCTTATTTGCTTCAGTGGAATGATTACCTAAACAGAAAATCAACAAGGAAACAGTGGCTTTGAATGACACATTGGACCAGATGGACCTAATAGATATAATCAGAACATCCGATCCTAAAACAACAGAATACACATTCTCTTCAAGTGTACCTGGAATATTCTCCAGAAGAGATCATATATTAGGCCACAAAACAAGTTTGAACACATTCAAAAAGATCAAAATCATACCATGCATTTTTCCAACCACAATGCTATGAAACTAGAAATGAACCAAAAGAAAAATTCTGGGAAGAACACACACAAATACATGGAAGTTAATACATGCTACTAAATAATGAATGGGTCAACTAAGGTATCAAAGAGGAAATCAAAAAATGCATGGAGACAAATGGAAAAGAAAACTCAATGGTCCAAAATATTTGGGATACAGCGAAAACTGTTCTCAGAGGAAAGTTTATGATAATACAGAGCTATTTCAAGAGATAAGAAATATCTCAAACAACCTATAAGCTTACACCTAAAGAAGCTATAAAAAGAACAAACAAAACATGAAACCAGTTGAAAGAAGGAAATAATAAAGATTAGAGCAGAAATAAATGAAATAGAAACAAAAACAACAGCAATAACAATAGAAAAGATCAGTGAAAACAGAACCTGGTTCTTTGAAAAGATCAACAAATTGATAAACTTTTAGTCAGACTAATTTAAAAAAAAGAGAGAGGATTCAAATAAAATAAGAAATGAAAAAGGATAAATAACAATCAACACTACAGAAACAAGGATTAAGAGAATATTGTGAAATATTATATGCCAACACATTGGACAACCCTAGAAGAAATGGTTAAATTCCTAGAAATATATAACCTCCCACAACTGAATCAGGAAGAACTAGAAAGCTTTAACAGACTGACTATAGGCACTGAAATTGAGGCAGTAATCAAAAAATTCCCAACAAACAAAAATCCAGGACCAGATGGCTTAATAGGCAAATTCTACTAAACATTTACAGAAGGGTTAATACTTCTCAAACTATTCAAAAAAAATTTGGAAGAGGAAGGAAAGCTTCCAAATTCATTTTATAAGGCCACATGACCTTGATATTGAAACCAAAGAGACTACAAAAAAAAAAAGAAAAAGAAAAAAAAAGAAAAGAAAAAGAAAAAAGAAAGAAAAGAGAGAGAGAGAGGGAATTACAGGCCAATATCTCTGATGAATATAGATGTTAAAATCCTCAACAAAATATTAGCAAACAAAATTCAACAATACATGAAAAAAAATCATGATCAAATGGGACTTATTCTTGGGTTGTAAAGGTGGTTCATTATTCATAAAACAATCAGTGTGATGTATCACATCAATAAGAGAAAGGATAAAAACCATAAGATCATTCAATTGATGCAGAAAAGGCATTTGAGGTGCACCTGGGTGGCTCAGTTGGTTAAGTATCCTACTCTTGATTTCGGTTCAGGTCATGATCTCATGGTTCATGAGTTCAAGCTCTGCATCAGGCTCTCTGCTGTCAACACAGAGCCTTTTTCATATCCTCGGTCCCCCTCTCTCTCTGACCCTCCCTGGCTTGTGCTCTCACTATCTCTCTCAAAAATAAAAAGCATTTAAAAATTATTTAAAAAGGTCAGAGGATTGACATTAACCTTGACCGGACTTAAAGAAAGAAAACACTTGATAAAGTACAATGTCCATTTATGAGATAAAACCTCAACTAAGTAAGTTTAGAGGGAACATACCTCAACATAATAAAGGCCACATATGAAAAATCCACAGCTAACATCATCCTCAATGTGGAAACACTGAGAGCCTTTCCCCTAAGATCAGGGAACAAGAGAACGATGTCCATTCTCACACGAGTTTTTTTTCAACATGGCCCTGGAATTCCTAGCCACAGCAATCAGACAACAAAAAGAAATAAAAGGCATCCAAATCAGTACAGAAGACATAAAACTCACTACTTGCAGATGACATGATCCTATATATAGAAAACCTGAAAGACTCCATCAAAAAACTATTAGAACTGATAAATGAATTTCACAAGATATAACATTAATGTATAGAAATCTGTTTCATTTCTATGAACCAATAATGAAGCAGCAGAAATAGAAATTAAGAAAACAATCCAATTTGCAGTTACACCAAAAATAATAAAATACCAGGGAATAAACTTAACCAAAAGGATGATAGACCTGTACTCTGTAAATTATAAAACACTCATGAAAGATATGGAAGATGACACAAACAAATGGAAAGATATTCCATGCTTATGGATTTTGGAGAATAAATGACGTTAAGATGTTCATACTACTCAAAGCAGTCTATAGATTTAATGTAATTCTTATCAAAACACCAACAACATTTTTCACAGTACTGGAACAAATAATCCTTAGATTTGAGTATAACCACAGAAGAATAGCCAAAGCAACCTTAAGGAGGAAGAACAAAGCTGGGAGCATCACAATCCCAGATTTCAAACTCTACTACGAAGCTATAGTGATCAAAACAGTATGGCACTGGCATAAAAAACAGACACAGAGATCAGTAGAGCAGAATAGAGAGCCCAGAAATAAATCCACATTTATATAGTCAATTAATCTATAGCAAAGGAGGCAAGAATATGCAATGGGAAAAAGTCTCTTCAACAAATAGTGTTGGGAAAACTGAACAGCTACTTGTGAAAGAATGAAACTGGATCCACTTTCTTAAACTATACTCAAAAATAAATTTAAAATGGATCAAAGACCTGAACATGAGACCTGAAACCATAAAGAATCTCAGAAGAGAGCACAGGCAGTAATTTCTCTGATATTGGCTGTAACAACATTTTTCTAGATATGGCTACTAACGCAAGGGGAACAAACACAAAATAAACTATTGGGATTACATCAAAATAAAAATCTGCATAGTAAAGGGAACAACAAAAATAAAAGACAACCCATGGTATGGGAGATGATATTAGCAAATGACATATCTGATGGTTAGTATCCAAGATATACAAAGAACTTACACCAAGAAACCCAAATAATCCAATTAAAAATGGGCAGATGACATGAACAGACATTTCTCCAAAGAAGACATGGCCAACAGATACCTCAAAAGATGCTCAGCGTCACTTATCATTAGGGACATGCAAATCGAAATGAGATATCTCCTCACACCTGTCAGAATGGCTAAAATGAAAAACATAAAAAACAAGTGTTGGTGAGGACATGAAGGAAAAGGAACCTATGTGCACTGTTGGGGGGAATGGAGACTGGTACACCACTATGGAAAAAAGCATGGCGTTTCCTCAAAAAATTAATACATGTGGTATATGTGTTATATTTATATGTATGTCGCTCATCCACAAAAAGAATGAAATCTTGCCATTTTCCACAGCATGGAGTAATCCAGAGGATATAATCCTAAGTGAAATAAATCAGTCAGAGAAGGACAAATAACATATGATTTCATTCATATGAAGAATTTAAGAAACAAAACAAATGAACAATGAAAAAACCCAGAAAACAGACTCTTAACTATAGAAAACAAACATGATTATCATGGTGGGGAATGGATGAAATAGGTGAAAGGGATTAAGAGTAAACTTATCTCGATGATCACTGAATAACGTGTAGAATTATTGAAGCACTATATTGTACACTTGAAGGTAATATAACACGGTATGTTAATTCTACTGGAATTAAAAAAAAACTCTCTGAACTCATGGATTTAAAAATTGTTTATGGAGGCACCTGGGTGACTCAGTTGTTGAGCGTTCGACTCTTAATATCAGCTCAGGTCATGATCTCCTGGTCATGAAATCAAGTCCCACATCAGACTCCCTGCTGACAACATAGGGACTGCTTAGAATTTTCTCTCTCCCTCTCTTTCTTCCCCTCTCCTGCTCTCTCTCTCTCAAAATAAATAAACATTTTAAAAGTAGTTTATATGCGGGGTAGCTGGCTAGCTTAGTTGGTAGAGTGTGTGACTCTTGATCTCAGTATCATTAGTTCAAGCCCACGTTTGGTGCAGAGCTTATGACAAATGAATGCATGAACGAATGAATGAATGAATGAATAAGTAGTAAATAAGTACATAAGTAAGTAGAGAGAGCTACAACCATCTTAAAAATAGTTTGTGTGTATCTATCCATTGCAGATTTCTCATATATGGTCTGTGTTTTCAATCTTTGGCCAATGGAAATATCTTTAAGTTGACTTCTAAATCTTTCGTCATGACCTTAGTAGTCCTTAATAACTTATTTGCTTTCTGCTATGGCAAGATATTCAAAGCTCATCTTGCACATTGCCTGCTATAGACACAGAGCTAGCCTTTCTTCCAGTAATTCTTGGTTTCTCTTAGTGGCAAACGATATTTAGACACCACTGTTTGTACATTAGGAGTGCCCATTGCTAATGGCTGGGTATGATTTTCTAGGCCTTCTAAAGAGTAAATACATTATGATTTCATATTGATACTTCCTACTTAATCTCATACATCTTACATATTTCCCTTCTAACACAACCCAAAATATGTTTTTAGTGATTTCAACATAATTTCTCATTTGCTTTTTCCCACAATACACAGCACAGACTCTGAATAAAGTAACACTGTCAACAATAATATTAATATTGGAAAAAGTTAAAGGGTATTATTTTTGTTTTTGGCAGTGTTTTTGCCAAAAAAATACCTTGTGGTATATTCAAGCAAGTTTAGATAGCAAATTGCTGTGTTTAAAGTCAGTTGCAGTTTCTATCATTGTGTTATGACACCAAACTCAATACATGGTTAGGTTCATTAGTTTCATTCCCCTTTCACTTTTTGGGAATTTTAAAATAATTTAAATATTTGTGAGTTTCCAAATTCAAATCTACAAATCAAGATCTACTCAGAAAAGTCTGGCCTCTATTTTAGTTTCCTCTAACCTATTACCTTTCTCTCTGTATAGATAACCATTAACAGAATTTATAGTTCATACTTCCATCTTTGAATATAAGCAAATATGTATAAATAGCCATATTCTTTTCTTCCAACTTAGATGTAAATGTTAGCATACTGGAGCTAACAGAAAAAATTGCACTGTCAAATTAGACTTACATGAATAAGGAGTCTTACTCAGATTTACTAATATATTTGAAGGTATAAATAATCAAAAGGCTCAGGCAAATCACAGGGAAATCTAGTTCACCCTCTGTGACTACCTTGGCTCTTCCTTTCTGCGTTGGACACCTTCTCTGGCCAATAATAGATGAGGAATTTAAATAAAGTTTATGACTGACCTCACATAATAAGAGGGGGATTGCTTAAGTTATGAAACATCTCCATTTTATATTTAGATGGGTAAAGTGTTTATGTGACAATTTCCCAGGAGCCATGCCTTTTAAATCCATAGATTCTAGGAACAGTCTTGCTAAGAGAATTCCACTCCTAGCAAGTATCTTTAGCTTAAGGTAGTCAGTTATCAGAATCTTTACAAGAAGATTAGACAGGGACTCCTATCTTTTTTTCTTTCTCAGAGAATGTTCCTTTGGTAATCAGAGAGAAACACATCACAGGCCAGCAGCTGCTGTGTAGAGAATCTGCTCTACAAAATACCTTAATGATGACCATCCAGCTTCATAGGCCTTTTAAATTTCTTTTACCAACTCAGTTACCTTTTTTCCTCCTTTTATCCACAGTTATTTAAATCTTTTTATGATGTGTTGATGGAAGCATTTACCTTAAGTCTATATTTCTTCTAAGGCCAAATCCACTGCCTTCTGTGACTAATCAGTTTCTGTAAGTATTCCATCTGCTGGGATATTTAATGCGGCTTCCCAAAATATTTTCTCATCCTGGAGAATCATTGTTTACATATATCTTGCTTTTTGCCTTTTATTTAATTGTGTAAATAAACTTATGAATCCTTTGTTACACCATACAGCTATAGAAGAGTGGTTAAAATAATGTTTGACACACCACACATCAGTTAATATTACGAGATTATTCAACTTCTTCCCAAAGAAATGACTTCTCATATACCGCATTCCCCATTATAAGGGTGGTGACTAGAGTCCATTGTTCAATAAATTCCGGATCCCATTTGGTTTGTTCCAGATGTTATAGTATAGGTTTTTAAAAGTGTCATGTAATATGTACCCCTGCTAGGACAGAGACAGATTGCTACTCTATCTGAACATGCATACCTACCAGATAGTTAGCTCAGTAATCTGATTAAGGCATCTGCCTTAGTGTGATGGAAACTGGATCTTTTGTTTGGTTTTGTTTTTTTGTTCACATTCACATGACCCCTTTTAATTCTTCTTAATTCCCACAGAGATTTACTTAATTGAGTGCCACATAAGGGTACTCTATTGTCTAGTGATCTAGGACCCGTTTGCTGTTGACTGCAACCCAGAGTCTGTAAATATCCAAATGGTCCTCTGAGATCTGGAGACTAATTCACACACTGCTACATTAGTAGTTCTCAACTCTGCCAAATTTGCAGACTTGCCTGTTCCTTATGTCCTCAAGGTGGTTTTTTGTTTTTTTTTTTCTATCAGTATGGCACATACTGCCAATTTCCAAAGAGTAACATGGCTCTCAAGTCAGGAACTCTAGTGAACGAGTCAGCTACTTTGTCAGAGTAATGTGAGGAAGTGGAATTTTTGGAGGGCTCTCTCATTGGATCTGTGAAAATCTTAGGTATTCAGCGTACTCCTCCTGAACTTCCCACCTCAGGGTACTCTACCATATAGCATTTATTCTGATTGCTGAGCTTTATTATGGTGCCCTTTCCCTGTTTGATGTCTTTCCGACATTATCCAAGACATAACTCATATTTAGCTTCAGAATTATCTAATGCCCTTCTGATGTGCAGGCAGTTTTGACCAATACCCAGTAATGAACTAGCAACTGTCTTTCAAATGGACTTTGATGATCAACTACTTCAGCTAGTTTCTTTTTTTTTTAATTTTTTGATTTATTTATTTTTGAGAGACAGAGAGACAGAGGGTGAGTAGGGGAGGGGCAGAGAGAGACACACACACAAAATCCGAAGCAGGCTCCAGGCACTGAGCCATCAGCACAGAGCCCCACATGGGGCTTGAACTCACAAACTGTGAGATCATGACCTGGGCCGAAGTCAGACCCTTAACTGACTGAGCCACCCAGGTGGCCCAGCTAGTTTTCAAATCCAAATCCAAGAGATCTTTGCTGAATAGCACTATTTGACTTCTCTCAAAGGCTTCACAGCTCCACATTCTCCAGGAGATGGATATTCATACATAATCAGTTGGATCATGAGGTCTTGATGTGTTTCCCTGTGCCATCATCCTCTGTGAATCTTTTAATGCCTGTTTCTTCCTAGGACCCCACTTGAAAAAAGACATTTTTGATGACTTTGTGATAAGGGCTAATAGTATTTTTATAGGAGCCATGTGATTTTGCAAAAACTCAAATAGCCCTCCCAGCTGTGAGTTTCTTGCTTGTTGGAAGGGTCTGTTAAAAGATAATAGCTTATTTCTAACAGTTTGAAAAATATCTCTGCTTGCTCCAGGAATCTCTCAGATTGGACTGGACTTGAATTTTAGCTGGATTTATCAGTCATCTTCTGCCATAAAGCTGACCATGGTTTTTCACTCCTCTTGGCCTTCTTTCTTTGAGGAGTCAGTTAGCATAATAGCATCCATGTAGTGTACTTAAAATTTTACTCTTAATGGTTAAATCCAAGTACTGACTCACTAGATTGTGGTAATATGCCAGGAAAGTTACATATTGCTGTGGCAAAACAATAAATTTACATGGATTTCCATTACACATTTACATGAAAGGCATACTGTATCTAGCAGGATTCTGAACTTGGGATTGAAAAGAAAGCATTAGATTGAAAAGACAGGAATAATTAGATGCATATTGGCATACCAGGCCCTCTTGGCCTCTTATACTTCCTATATAATCTTTACCATATTAGATGTAACTGAAATAATCTAAGGAACTACTTTGTTTGATCTTTTACAGTGTATTATTTACCTT
>PITB01027933.1:0-19577 GCA_004024585.1 Paradoxurus hermaphroditus
TCCCCTTTAAACACTAATTCTCTTGTGAATCTGTCTTTGATGCCCTCGGGTTGAAGCGGTCCTTCTCTCTGTGATCCCCCACAGCTCATCACCAGTGCCTCTCCAACTGCATTTATCAGTCTTTGGCCGTATACACTTATCTCTGTGTTTATGCCATCGCCCATAGTTGCGTATCAGCTCCTGGGGGGGGCGGGGTAGGGAGGATATGTTCCAAAGCCAAGTTGATGGCAGGGCGGCTTTACATCCGGGGTTTTCAGTAAACTGTGAAATCCACCTGACTCAGGGCTAGAGGACAGGGCTCCAGGAGCTCTCAGAGTTTCTTGCATAGAAGACTCTGAGGCAAAGCAAAGCTTAAAAGATCATCCTAGCACAGAAATGGATCGCAATAAATGCCTTATTTGAGTTTGGGTTTTTGATTTTCACTACAATTAATCACATAGATGTTGATGGTAGCTGCTTGGTTGTTAACCGCTGTCGTGGCCTTCTAAGGGAACAAGACTGCTTAAAAATCAGATCTAATTTTCCCAGGAAATTAGGTGATACCGTCGCCTTCATCTTTTCTAGTATTAATATCTATTTCTATTGCTGCTTTAAAGGACAACACCCAGCTTTTAAAAATGGCTATTTGATTTCAACTTTCTGTCTGAATCTTATGGAGAGCAAAGGAAATTTTAGCAAGCTAGAAAAGGCCAACCAATAGACTTATGTTCTATTGGTAACTAACTTTTGTCCAAGGAAAATATTTGTTAAAACATGTTTGAAAAAAATCATCAAAGCTAAATGGGCACCTAGAAATTACCTTGATCAAGACAAGTCAGAGGTGTGACACTAGTTTTCTATTGAAGATGTACACATTGTCTTTAGAGAAACCAGGCAACTCTGTGTTCTTAGGGAGGGCTAATTGAAGGTTGTAATTCTTTGTTATTCTTAAAAAAAAAAAAAAAAAAAACCCTCTTGTGTTCCCATTGAAAAAGAAAATGAAGAATCCTAAAGACCAGCTGGAAAAGTTCAAAAGAGGTCTTTTCATCAAGCCCTTAATGGCTTTAGTGTCAGGGTTTAGGGACAAAGCCTATGGGAGTGTGGTTATCGGCGGCCAGGCACCTGTCGTATGGATTTATGACACAGGGACTTTAGCTTGTCTCCGGTGAGATGATGAGATTCATTTTTGGTGCAGCACAGATGACCGACTCCATTTTAGAAACTGAAGTAGCAAAATAATAAATGATAAAATAAGTAATAAATAAAAGTAAAAAATAAATAATAAAATAAATAATAAGTGAAATCAAGGCGAAAAACTGTCCGTTTCTGGAGTGAATTTCACCTACAATGTCACATTTGATAAGCTGCAGCTATTGGTGTTAAAAGTATTAACATTTCTCTCCCATAGAGCGAGCTGCTAGAGGAGTTTGTGTGGCATGTGATAAATGAATGTATGTGGGGTCTTTTCCTTCTTTAGGTAAAATACAGAGTTCAATCATGCAAGGTCAGTTTTAATAAAAAGAATTACAATAAACTGCAGCTTAATTCCTCAGAGCCCTATATCTTTCCTGCGTGAGAAGTAGTACCTAACATTTTATAAATTCCAAACCGCGGTAGGATTCAGATGTATAAAAATCAGAGGTTACGTAGCATTTAATTTATTCAACGTTAAGCTTTATACGCTTACTTCCTATCCTCTAGCAAAATATCTACTTAGAAAGCCCAGGTTTAGAGTGAAAGCTAAGCATCCAAAACAATCACCCTAGAGCATGTCACTGTCTCACAAAGCCAAGTTCTCGGTACTCTTTCTGAATTTTATTTCCAACGAAATCTCAAAGCCGCAGACGTATGAAATCCTGGCAAACTTGTTCAGCTGTGTGTCACCTGAAACCCTTGATTAACCCAGTAACCTGGTGCCTTCATTTTTCCGGAACACAAGCACCAACCCAGTAATAAGTTTTATAAATTTGTAAGTAGCGATTCCTAAGACCGTCCGAGCTATTTCGGAATGGAATGGAAGGGTTAAACAGGCCTGGAGTCATCTATAACCCCTGGAGGTGTCATTGAGATAAATACAAATCCCAGCGATTTACATTCGTAAGTAATCATTTAAAGCCTTTTCCGAAGTGTTTAAGAATAGAAGTATGCAGGACATTTTAGAAAGGGCATTATTAAAAACAATTCCTTTTTTATATATATATAAGAAAAAGACTCCATACTGAAAGAGTTATGTTACGGTTAGGTAGGACATTTATATTGCCTGAGAAATGAAGCACTACTGAATTTCTTTCAACGGAGACGTTAGAGTGTCTTAATTCATTTAGTAGGCGTTTCTGTAACAGTGTGGCAACATGAACTCCCTGCCCTCCTGGATCATGGGTTGCAATAGGGAGAGGCCAAGTGAACAGACACGAAAGGAAACCTATTTAGGACAGGAGGCTATGGAATGCGTTGTGGAGAAAAATTAATCAGAATAAAGTGCTTGGAGCATGCTGCGGTTTGCACTTGGGCTTGCTATTTTATACGGAGTGTCAAGGGAAGGGAGGCCTCCTTGACTCGAGATTCTTTTTGTTTTTAATTTTTTTAAACGTTTTTACTTATTTTTGAGAGACATAGAGACAGAGTGTGAGCAGGGGAAGGGCAGAGAGAGAGGGAGACCCAGAATGCGAAGCAGGCTCCAGGCTCTGAGCCATCAGCACAGACCCCGATGCGGGGCTCGAACTCACAGACCGTGAGATCATGACCTGAGCTGAAGTCGGCCGTTTAACCAACTGAGCCACACAGGCGCCCCTCGATATTCTTAAAATATGTAATATTTAGAAGTGTGATGTTTTCTGGAATATTTCAGGAGAGGATTAGACTCAGATCGCACAGTTAGCTAAAAAGTGTCAAAATTTAGAGAAATAGAGAAACTGTGCTTGGCGAGCTCTTCTTGGACATAGGGGGAAGTGGTAGGAATAAAATACTCAGAACTGTCAACAAAAATTTATTTGTTGAACACAGGAGTTCCTAAAGAGGTTATTAGTCACAAGTCAAAACTGAAGTACGTGCTTTGTGTAAGCTGAAGACTGTTATGAATAAAAAAGGAAGAAAACAACCATAAGTCTCAAATTAGCCACTCTACGCCTAAAAATCATACTTATGACACAGATTTGTTCAGTCCTCATTGCGTTGCAGACAGTACTTTGAACTTGGAGACTAGGATGAATTCGACCAGCACCTGTCCTGAGGAGGTCAGGCAGTTAGAAGAAGCACACACACAGGCATGCAGATATAAAGTATTACAGTTACTCTGGGGGCACCTGGGTGGCTCAGCTGGTTAAGTGTCAGACTCTTGGTTTCCACTCAGGTCATGATCTCAAGGTTTCGTGGGTTTGGAGCTCCTGGGTGGCTCAGTTGGTTAAATGTCAGGCTCTTGGTTTCCACTTAGGTCATCATCGCATGGTTTTGTGGGTTCGGGGCTCCTGAGTGGCTCAGTCGGTTAAGCATCCAAATTTGGCTCAGGTCATGATCTCTTGGTTTGTGAGTTTGAGCCCCGCATCACACTCTGTGTTGACAGCTCATGCAGAGCTTAGAGCCTGCTTCCAATTCTGTATCCCCCTCTCTCTCTCTCTGCCCCTTCCTCGCGCATGCTCTCTCTCTTTCTCAAAAATAAATAAACATTAGGAAAAAAAAACTGAAAGAGAAAAAAAGGTTTCATGGGTTCAAGCCCCACATTGGGCTTCATGTTGACAACATAGAGTCTGCTTGGGATTCTCTCTCTCTCTTTCCTTCCCTCTCTGCCCCTCCCCCACTCATGCTGTCTCTCTCTCAAAATAAAAAAAAAAAAATCTTAAGAAAAAAAAAATAATTGGAGCACCTGGGTTGTCAGATCAGTCATGATCTCAAGGTTTGTGAGTTCAAGCCCTGCCTCAGCCTCTGTGCTGACAGCTAAGAGCCTGGAGCCTGCTTCAGATTCTATGTCTCCCTCTCTCTGTCCTTCACCCACTTGTGCTCTGTCTCTCTCTCTCTCAAAAATAAATAAATGTAAAAAAAAAATTACAATTACTCTGAGTGGCGAGGTGGGAAAAGTATACACAGCATGCCAATCCTGCTGCAGGAAAGCTCAAGATATTCCATGGGGAAGACACGGCACAGGTAAAAGCCCCACCATGTTCAGAAAACGCTGAGAAGTTGGACGTGCCTGGATGTTTCTGTATAGAAGGCTGGAGGTGTTAGGATGGAGAAGGAGTGGCTTGGTAGAACATGACAGGAAGTTTGGAATAAAATCTGGGACGTGATGGAGCCATAGTGTAACTGAGAAAGAAGAGAGAAGCGTGGCACAAAGATGGCTTCCTGTAATAATTAGTTGAAAAATCAGAAATGTCTTATGCCTTAGTGCAAGTGATTAAATGTTATTCTGGTCTTCCTCATCTATTACTCTCTTATGAGAAACGTTCCAAGTCACAGAATATAAACACAAGAACTTAAAAAATATCTTTTAATATCTTTAAAGGCAATGAATCCAAGGATTGGCAATAGAAAAAGAATGAACGACCACTCTGACTCCCTGACAAAAATCAGTACGATGGAGCACAATTATTAAATGTGTACTATTAAGCAGTATGAGGGACGTCGGCTAACGTGCAAAACCGAAGAGGTATCTGGGAGTGAATCACAGCCCGAGGACAGGGCTGGGGTCTGCACAGGAGAGGCTTCGTGAAGGAGTGGTTAGGGGAGCCTGCGAGGAGTGGAAAATGTTTGAAGAACGATAGGCCGTGATTTTAGATCAGAGGACAGCGGGGACAGGAGCCGATGAGGCCTGCAAATCCGTGGAGCGGCAGGCTCCTGGCCGGA
Organism: Paradoxurus hermaphroditus; assembly: GCA_004024585.1. Taxonomy (NCBI): domain Eukaryota; kingdom Metazoa; phylum Chordata; class Mammalia; order Carnivora; family Viverridae; genus Paradoxurus; species Paradoxurus hermaphroditus. The sequence continues at coordinate 4,816 of PITB01027933.1, forward strand.
TCTGAGAACGAGCAGAGGGAAGAGCAGCAGGGTAAGGCAGGCTAGGTCAAGAGGAAACTGGAAATCCGCAAGGGCTTGGCGGAAACCAGGCCAAGGCGAGCCGAGCGCCAGTGCATTTCGGGCGGGTGACCAGGAGTCCGGCAGGGGGCGCGTGGGCCGGATATGAGCATGCGCGATGTGGCTCGATATGAGCATGCGCAGTGGGGCGGCGGCCCGCGAGCTCACGTTTGTGGCATGCTGCTGTTGAGGCCCCGCCGTGTGCTGCGTGCCTGCGTGGGCTGCCTCCCTTCATTCTCATGCCCGACGCAGGCACTAATTATATTACCTTCCGGACTCTCCAGATGAGGAAACAAAAGTGTAGGGAAGAAATTTGCCGAAAGTCAGGCAGCCGATGAGAAATGAGGTAGGCCTTACGCTTTGGGCCCAGCCGCGGCCTCTCCTCTCGAGACCGGCACCGTGTCTAAGAGATGGTGGGCGTAGTACGTTCCTAAGGACCAAATGTGGCATGACCCTCCTGCCCTCTAATCTGATATTTTAAAAAATTAACGAAAACATGGAAAAGTACATAATCCTGTCAACTTAACACGCCAAGGAGCTCCACATTCACACCATCAGTGCCTTGTGTTTCTGTGTCTTTAGGTGTTTTAAGTATTCCAACAAGAATTTCACATTTATTACTCAGTGGCCGAGTAGCAGCTCATTGATCTCAAAAGTTTTTTGTTGTTGTTGTTCGCCTGCCCATTAGAGAAAATATTGAAATGAATTCTTTACAAATATATTTTGGCTTCTCTCGAAGCACAAGTGCACAGAACTTACAAGATCAAATGGTACCAACGTCATTTTGTCTCTTGCCCGTTTTGCCACACAGCTGCCTGAAAGGCTAGGGCTAATTTACAATTCAAACAACAATAAACAACAAAACCAATTTCCGTATATAATCTTCCAGGCTCTGGGTATTTTCTCTTTCACCTTCGGGACATGTTGATTGATAACTCAAAGTCCCTGCAACTTTTCTTCTCAAAAATTTCTGGCATAGGTGAACACTTCTTCATGTGCTTGTTCAATCACACTGTGTTGCCCCTTGTGCAGATTTTTTTTACCTTCAGTCTATTAAAGTCATGGTGTCTTCCTGTCTGATGTCCCTTTCTCTAGAGTTAGCTCTATGGGAACTCAGAAAAGAAGAAACTAGAATTAGAATGGTGCCTCTGGCTGTGTTTGTTACTTGGGGTTTTTTCCACCCTTTTCCAGAAAGACTTAAAAGAAATTACCAATGCCTTTGTTTGTAAACCTCACTTTACTCTGAAATAATTGGTGTAGATCAAAGGAATTGGAGGGGCACTCCAGAGCGATCAGCTGATAACCATTTCTCCTTTCATTTTCCTCCTTTCATTTTCCTCGCCTGGCAGCTTTCACATTAGAGAGATCACACACAGTTTGTTTTCTCCTGATAGGCAGCCAGCTCCGTTTTGGGGGGAGGTGGGAGGAGAGAGCCTTATCATGAGAATAGAATGGAATCAATGAAAAGAGCTGTGTGTTTGCTCTAAGGAATGGCGTGGAGTATAGTGGGGAAGGGAGGCGGAGAAGGGATATTTGTTTTTTCTTAAGTGGTTATAATTAAAGCCTTCCATCCAGTTGCTCGGTGAACCAGAAAAAAGTATTTGTGGAGTTGTGTGTGTGTTTTTAACATCCAAAGGAGCCCTTGCAGCCTTCTTTATAGAAGAAAACTTGCTCTCCGGCGGCACCTTGTGGAGAGTGGGTTATCCTGCAACTCGGGTATTTGATTTTATGTTTAAAGGAAATTGCTTCTAGTGATTGTGTGGTTCTTCCCATTACCCACTTTGCCTTCTGAAGATCAAGGCGTTTTGTGAAGGATGTTAGCAATTGTATTTCCCTACAACAAGACTGAACAGGAAGCTGTTCTCCAGGTCTGTATTCTGGAGTTGCATGTCAAACCAATTGGCTGTGAGGATTATTAATGTTGTATCATTCGAGCTCTCTGTGGAATTTTTAAGGCCATTCATTCAAGAAAGCACTAATTTGGGGCTTTAAATTTTTGTTTTCCAGGTGGAAACAAGTTAACGAAGCAGCATTTTCGTCTGAATTGGGCATGGATCTCCTTTGAAAAGGAATATTACCTGATCAATGAGGATTCCAAATTTCTAGATGTCGTCCTTAAACGCAGAGGTTACTTGGGAGAGACTTCATTTATAAGTAAGTTTAATTTGCATTTCAAAATCCCCCTTTTTTCCCCGTACCAAATGTCCGTAATTTTACAATGATTAAAATATGTTGAGTTTACTGCTCTAGTTTTAAAGTTTAAGGCGATGTTGACATTTAAAGGTTCTTTAACTGCTAAAGAAACATGCGAAGAGTTTTGTGTCAGAGCTAAATCATAGAGACAAAAGGCTGCAAAAATAAGAAATGTGTAACCAAATATATATACCTCTTCGAACGTTTTACCTACAAATGATCTTTCTCTGATATAACTTTAAAAAAAAAAGACAGTAATCAATCCTAAGTTAAAATTTTTTTAATGTCACCAGACCTTAGAAGAGGTTTAAGGGAATCTGTAATCTAACCATAAGATAAAAATCTGCAGAAATGTCAGTGTAAAACATAGAAGAGGGTGCCCTTAATAATAAGCAGATGAAAAACTATTCAATAATCTATTAGGCATTGACATGTAATTTACTGTGGTTGCATTTGAATGTTCTGGTAGGTCACAAAAAGTTTCAAGAACCCGAACACTACATAAAAGCTCTACATAAAAGATAAACATTGTGACTTTTCTTCAGAACCAAAGCTAAGTTGTTAAATACTAATCGTTTTCTGCCTTTCACCCTTCTAAATAAAACTGAAAGTCAAGAGCTACGAGTAAAGCCTTTTTACAAGTCCAATTCTAGCTAACATGTAACATCTAGGCTGATAGAATTTTCATGAGGTAAAAGTGCTTTCACCGAGTGAGAATATCAGCTAAGATAGGAATCTAGGAAAATGTTGGCAATAAAAAAATAAAAGCTTGCTAATTCTATGCTTCTCTGCAAAACAAGTACTTGAAATTTTACTGGCCCATGAAATTCAAAAAGCATTGAAGAGTAGATCCCTACACACACACACACACACACACACACACATACACATACACACCACATACAATACCTTTGCCACAGCCACAGTCTGCCCCCCATGCCCGGCTCTCCCTGATATTTGGATCCTAGGTATTAATTACTCCTTATTTTTATTTTTAATGTTTATTTATTTTTGAGAGAGAGAGAGAGCATAAGCAGGGGAGAGGCAGAGAGAGGGAGACACAGAATCCGAAGCAGGCTGCAGGCTCCAAAGCTGTCAGCACAGAGCCTGAAGTGGGGCTTGAACTCACGAACTGTGAGATCATGACCTGACCTGAAATCAGACACTTAACCAACTGAGCCACCCAGGCACCTCACTCCTTATTTTTAAAGTGCTTTTTATTTTGGGAGCTGCTGAGTGGCTCAGTCGGTTGAGTGTCCGGCTTCAATTCAGGTCACGATCTCATGCGTCATGAGTCTGAGCTCCACATCCGGCTCTCTGCTGTCCGCGCAGAGCCTGTTTTGGATCCTCTGTCTCCCTCTCTCTGCCCCTTCCTCTTTCCCTCTCTCTCTCTCTCTCTCTCTCTCCCCCCCCCCTCAAAAATAAACATACATTTAAAATATGTTTTAAGTGCTTTTTGTTTTTTAAGCGTGGAAGAGGGATTTTCACAGTACAGTCTGCTGACCCGTACGATTACTGGGTCTGGGGGGCTGATCCACCTGCAGAACTTCTGCAGATGGCTTCCATCTTGATGTACATGCACCTCCTCTTGGCCGTCAGTTACACGTTCTGTGTCTAGCCTTCTGAAGCATAGTGAATGGTCTTATCACTCTCTCTCTTTGGAAGCATGTTTTCTTTGCACACACACACCTGCTCTGCAGATGAAGAATCTGACCCTGTCTTACTTATTGTCTGTGAGAGATCAGCCATCACTGGACTTTGTGCTTGAAAGTATGTAGGAAATAATAACTAAGCAACAGCAAACCTCGGGAAATCTTAAGGATGCCTTCGTCCATTTGCATTTTGCCGCAATTCCTGGTGGGTATGTTTAAATTACTCACTTATACCAAGTCTGCTGAAAGTAATGGGAAAGTTCATAGTTGGAAGATATTTTTAAAGCTATCTTTTCACATTTTTCTCTTCATTTTCTTTTTTTAAAGCTGAATCCTAAAATGTCAAACAAGAGCTCTTTTTTTCTCCTGGCATTATTTTTTTCAGTGAACTATTATTTCCTGCATGTGGAGATGAGCACCAGTCATTCTACAAAGATTCTTTAGCTCTACTTGCTTAACCTCACATGTTACTTAGTAACCTGGGGAGAGAGGAAGTTGGAAAGACTTGTGTGTGGCCCACACCCATCAATCATTGAAGAGAGTAACAGAATTCAAGCTGGGAGGGAGAATGGAAGTCAGATTAAAGAGGAAGGGAGCCTGGAAGACGTTCTACAATGAATGTGCTTCATGGTGCTGTGTCCTAAATCCTCCGCTGTCACTTACGAGCTTTTAGAATTAGATAGTTTGCATGATATCTAAAGGCAGACACTCCCTTAACTTCAGGAGCGTGGTTAGTAAGTCATGAATTACATGAAATTTAAACAAGTGTTTTCTCAGAGATGATTATTAATTCCATTAATAAATTAGATATGTATTTGAATTTCATAAAAGTATTTGAATTTCCAAGATCTTATTGCTACCAGATTTCGAATATTTATTAAACACAAGATACTTCATTAAGCACATTAAGTACTTTTCCTTTGTCTTTTTCTCCTTACAACTTATTTTACTTACTAACTCAACCTCATATTTTCTTGCGTGCCAGCCACTGTGTTACATAATGGACTCTGAAGTGCCAATAATGATCGCTAAAATGTATTGAGTCCTTATTATGTGCCAGCCCCAGTTCCCAATACCTTCATACTCAGCCCCATGAGAGGAGTGTCATTATATCCCCCATGACGCAGGTAAAGAAACAGAAAGGGTGTCATATCCCCAAAGCTACTAAGGAGAGAGCTGGGATTTGGCCCCAGGGCTAACTTTCTTAACTACCACCCCACAGTGCTTTTGAAATTCTCCATAACAGAGGAAGTTCTTAAGCTGCCTGTGGGCCCATGGCCTCTACGTGGCCGAGGTAGGATGTGATCTGTTTCCTCATTTCAAAAGTGCCTTGCTTAGCCTCCAAGCCATTTTTCCACAACAGAGGGAAAGCTACAATTGCGGTTCGCTTAGCTAATCAAAGGAATATGGTTTGTGTAATAATTAATTCTCTTTGAAAAAATAAAAGCATAAATTTAAGCCCAGTTTATAAGCTTCTTGATTTCTAGAATTCTTTTTGCCCCATCTTATAATGCTATGTGTACTAGGTATGGTTTACCAGCTGAATGCTTGTATCTCAATTAAGAGCATGTTTTGAACGTTGTGTGTACTTTGCTGTCTCAGCTACTCTCTTAGATTAAAATGTGGACTAATCCATGTCCTCCACAGTCTATATACACCATTTCTTCATCCTTTACTAAAATGGGCACTGATGGGGCGCCTGGGTGGCTCAGTCGGTTCAGCATCCGACTTCAGCTCAGGTCATGATCTCATGGTTCTCAAGCTCAAGCCCTGTGTCGGGGTCTGCACTGACAGCTCAGAGCCTGGAGTCTGCTTCGGATTCTGCTTCTCCCTCTCTCTCTGCCTTTCCCCACTCACTCTCTCTTTCTCTCAAAAATAAACATTAAAAAATTTTTTTTGATGGGCACCTATGTAAAGGGCCCTGTGGAGGTACGAAGTATTTAGTAGGTGTCCACCTACCCTCAGGTTTTAATGCATCTAAGATTTATCTGGATCTTGCTAAAATGTTGGTTCCAATTCAGTGGGTCTGGGGTAGGGCCTGGGATTCTGCATTTCTGACAAGCTCTCAGATGTTGCTTGTGCTGCCGGTCTGTGGATTGTAAGTAAGAGTATCCTGTGACAGGATAAACTAGCACTACACTCAGAGTAATGTCAATTATAAAAAGGAAATCTTTATTTTTGATCCAAAGCAAGTTTAATATTCCATCTAAGCCTTATTTTAACCTCTAAAAATATGACATGTCCTTCTTAGTTTTACCTCACATTTGAGAGGAATTTTGACAGTATAAAACAACAATCTTTTTTCACAAATAGAAGTCCATTCCTCTTTGCTTAAAAACTCAACGATATTGCCTATTTATAACTTACATCCACTTGGGAATATTTTATAAAGTCCATCTTAAAAAATTATGTGTATTTTTAGCAGCAACCTTGAGATTTGGTATTACAATACACATTTTATTAGGTTGAATAACTTGATTATCACTGAGTAAGGGTGACTAATTGGAAATAGTGGACATGCCTGGTATTATACTCATTCCTTTTTGTAAATATGTTTCTTGTTTATTTAGTTTTGAGAGAGAGAGAGAGAGAGTGCACACGGGGAGGGGCAGAGAGAGAAGGAGAGACGGAATCCTAAGCAGGCTCCACACTGTCAGTGTGTAGGTCGATGTGGGGCTTGAACCCGCAAACAGTGAGATCACGACCTGAGCCGAAGTCAGAAGATTAACCGACTAAGCCACAGGCACCCCAAGACAAAAATATTTTAATGAAATATTTATTTTCATCTTCATTTTAAGATGAAACTAACAGTTGGATGAAGAAATATTCACATTAATCTGACATACACACCATTATTTAAAAATAAGGTAATTTTTTCAAATACATGAGAAATGTTACAAACACTTTGTTTTGGGGATTAATTCTAATAGTCACAAGACTTTGTTTTCTCCCTTTTAAATCAGTCTTTCCTACCAACTTTTCTCGAAATGCCAATATTTAAAGAAATTTATTTGAAAATTATTTTTTTAATTTAAAAAAAATTTTAATGTTTAGTTTTGAGAGAGAGAGAGAGAGAAAGAGAGAGACAGAGCACAAATGGGGGGCGGGGGCAGAGAAAGAGGGAGACACAGAATCTGAAGCAGGCTCCAGACTCTGAGCTGTCAGCACAGACTGACTCGGGGCTCAAACTCACAACCATGAGATCATGATTTTAGCCAAAGTCAGACACGCTTAACTGACTGAGCCACCCAAGCGCCTCTTTTTGAAAATTATTTTATTAACATGGCTGACTAAGAGATTCTGATTCAGCACTTAAGGATACACTAGTGTGAGTACAAAGTAGTGCAAGTACTACTGCGATTTTATAATTTTTCGATGACATTGGGTTCGTTGACCGTTGACCGCTTATAGATAATCTGTACTTGAGTACATGGTATAGTAAGGGTGAAGATCCTCTTGTAATGTAGTCAGAGCCTCAGAGATCCTTCAGCCTCCCAGCTAACTGCAGTTGACACTGGGGGAACCATCAGAGTGAGCCAAACATACTGCTCATAATAATCACATGTATTTAGCTCTCCAATTCTGTTCACATGGTTTCATGGAATTCTGAAGTGTTACACACTCACACACACGCCCACACAAACCTGGATGTGTTCATGTTGACAATCACTGAATTAGATTCTTTTGAGGGTCTTAGTTCCAGTAAATGTGGAGAGAATATTGTAATTTTTATTACTGCCCATGTACAACTTCGATTATCAAAGAATTCTTGACTTACAGAGTTCCTTATTTTGTAGTTAGAGAATTTTTCTTATGTTTTTTATCATATGGCACATACAGTATATAACACATGCAAAAGTAAAAGTGAAGAGTTGTTTGGGGCGCCTGGGTGGCTCAGTCAGTTAAGCGTCCGACTTTGGCTCAGGTCATGATCTCACAGTTCGTGAGTTCGAGTTTTACGTCAGGCTCTGTGCTGACAGCTCAGAGCCTGGAGCCTGCTTCGGATTCTGTATCTCCCTCTCTCTCTGCCTCTCCCCGACCCATGATCTCTCTCTTTCTCTCTCTCTCTCAAAAATAAACAAACATTAAAAAGAATAACAAAAAGAATGGAAAGTTTTTAGCCTGAATGAGCTTGTAGGAATGAGAATATTTGCAACATGAATATTAGTTTACTGAGTCTTGCTTTACAGGAGGTTCTAACACAAACCCAGCTCAAAGAATATATAGCAAAATCATCATGAGGTAAGAACAGAACAGGATCATGAACCCCCAACATCTACAGTAGAACACTTTTACTGTGGCACCTATACCCCAGTCGTCCATCCCACCGAATCAAAGCTAGACCTAGTGGCACACAGGATAAAATAACACACAAAAAGTTAACGACAAGGCAAACTTTAATAATCCAATTGAAAATGAAACTAAGAAAATGATACCATGTTTTTTGTGAAGGTATCGGCACAAGAGATGAGACTGCAGAAAAAGACAAAGACTTCAAGGGCAAAGCACAGAAACAAGTGCAGTTCAACCCAGGCCAGACCAGGGCCACTTGGAGAGTGCGGATCGTGAGCGATGGAGAACACGAGCAGTCGGAGACCTTCCAGGTGGTTCTCTCAGAGCCCGTGCTGGCTGCTCTGGAATTCCCCGCAGTGACCACGGTGGAGATTGTGGACCCAGGAGATGGTGAGAGCTCTCAACTTGTTTGTCTTGTTGCCTTTGGGTTTTTAATGACAAAATACCTTATGAAGGAAGTTTTAATTTCAGTTTTTGGACTTTCTATGGGGAGAATGTTCTAGACTAATAGTACAATATTCTCAGATATGCTGATGGGAGAGGGAAGCCAAAAATTAATAAGGGAAGCTAAATCATTTCAAGTAAATGAACTAAGTAAGCCCATATGAAGGATCAGCATGTTCTCTCTCTTACCGTAATTCTATTCTTTAGAATCACTATTGCTCATCTCATTTTTCTTGAATTAATTCGTAACTTTTTAAAGTCCTTTAAAAAGTCCTTTTAACAATTAGTTTAAGAATCAGACCATTTTGGGTTAATTTATTCCCCATGTTACACTTGATTGCCCAAGTGTTCAAATTTTTATCAGCCAATAATTTTCATTTGGCCGTGAGCTTCCACATTTGTTACATAAAACCCACCTGACCTAACCCCACTCTTTGGTTAATCATATCTTGAATCGCTGCTCTTAATTTCTATTAGATAATGCTTTTTTGTCACTGCACACCTTTGACTGATGTTGGTAAAAGTGACTCTCACTGCTTTCGTGTGTAATTTGACCTATTCCCTCCCCATTGCCATAGTTCTAAGTGCTGGCTTGTCTCAGTGTAGTCAGGAATGGGAAAAAAAAAAAAAAGAAGAAGAAAAAAAAGAAAGAAAGAAAAAGGTTGAATGGATTTTTGAGGTCTGGCCTTTATACAAAGGTTGGAGAGACTCTTCTAAAGCTGAAATCCTGTCAGAAGGCAGACGTGACTTTGTTTTCAACTGCCAGCCTACTTTATTTTGTCAGTCAGAAAACTCCTATTTAAATTTTCTGTGAAGATACAATGTACTGAGTACCCAGAACGGAGACATGGTGTGGAAATCTCTGGGTTAAGAGACTGAACCTCATTAGAGAGAGCGTAAGAGAACTGGGCTCTGGGTCTGTTTGTTTAACATCTCTCTTTTAGTTAAATATGAAGTTCAATTATGCTTCTAATTCCTTTAAAGAGCAGTTGGCATTTAATTACATTTAGTTTTATCGGCATTATCTAGGAATGAATAATTAAATTTTCTTCTCGTCTTAAGTTTTGAGTAAGTGGTAGCATAATAAAGCTTCTCTCTTTGGAACAAGCCCTTGGCAGCTTGAATACATATAAACTGGCTCCTCAGTTAGAGTTTGTTTGAAGCCATTTCTTTCTTTCTTGTTGTTTTTTTAAAGTAGACTCTAGGCCCAATGTGCGGCATGAACTCACAACCCTGGAATCAAGAGTCACATGTTCTACCCTTTAAGCCAGCCCGGTACCCCTGCAGCCATTTCTTGATATTTTATTTGCCAGTTGGTATAATCACCACTGTTTACCTTAAGGAATAAGACACTTAAACTCATTTGTGCCTTCCTATTTATCAGCCTAGGGTAACACTCTATACCCATAGTAGGTCTGAGTAGTGGAATATTAAAATACATGCACACAAAACACACACACACACACACACACAAATTTGCCATAATTTCATTTAATGTAATGGTCATCAAAATTGTTATAGAATTTTCTAGATGACATTCAGCCCTAGTCATTCCAGGCCATGATCATTCTTATGATAACTGACAAGTGTCTCATAATGCCGGGTATATTCCATGTCTTGTTAAAGACCATTGGTCTTAAAGTTACAAGATCTGAGTTTGAGTCCCAATTCTACCATTTCTACTTTTATGGCCTTAATCAAATCAAACACCTTTTATTAAGATTTAGTTTCCTAATGCACAAAATAAGAAAAATTAATGATTCTCAGGTCGCATCATTCTTGCGAAAGAGTTCTATAAAACACGAAGCACGATACTACTGTTGTTATTTCTAATATCGCAAATGACATTGTTAGATTTCATTTAAAGAGATTAAAGAGCCCTTGCTTCCCACCGTTAAAGGGTCACTTTCCCTACCGTTTCAAAATTTCGATTGTTTCTTTCGCACTCTCTTGTAACTCTTCACATAAAAATTTGCTAGCCCTAGCCTATTATGCCTCTAAACTCCCCCTCTGCATATTGGTTCTAGGTCATGTTATGAGGTTTTATTTTGCATGCTTTCAAAATGTAGTCACCTCATACATGTGCTGGGTACAGCGCTATGTGTTAGAGATTCAAAGACAATAGGATAGAATTCTTTCTATCAAAGAGCCTGTGGTCTAATGGGAAAGAAAACCCCACCAATAAGTGATTGCAACAGAATGTGATGTGATGCGATAAAGTATGAACAAAGTGTTATGGGAGCAAGAAGAGGAAAGAACCAACCCTGCTTCATTTTAGTCTGGAAATCGTTCACTTACTAACCAGTTAGTATAAGTAAAGAACTTTTCCCAGTTCCTTACTTACCCATAACAGCTACTGACAATGACAATGAAATTCATCAAACACTTAGTACTGGCAGACAGCACAGTTAACACATTATAAATACATTCTTTCGCTCACTTTTACCTCCATACTTGTAGACATATGCACCATTTTAGGCATTTTACTTGATGTTTATAGAATGCTCTTGATTTTACATGTGACAAATTTTAGAATATTTTCTCCCATATTTTATGACAAAATACAAACTATTTACTAACATAAACTCTTTCTACACACACATACACACACATAAGCATATATATATATATATACATACACCCTGAATTCTCAGTGTTCATAATTATGCTCTTATAATACTCTATCCATTTCTATTTTTTAATTACATAGTTGTGGTTTAGGTAAAGATTTTAGATGACTATGCATTTTATTCAATATAGGAGTATCTACATCTACTGTGAAGATAAGACATACACTTAGCTACTTGTTCAATACCCCTGCGGGTGTTCTGTAATATCTCTCATGCCTCCAGGTGTTTTGAACGTCTGGCTGGGAACACGTGGTTCCAAGAACACAGCTTGATTCCGTCTGGGAAACCAAGCTCTACGATCAATAGAAATGGTTATTCTCTAAAGAGTGGGTGCAGTCACAATGTCTTCCTGCGTTCTCTGTGCAGGAAGGCAGCCTGCCTCAAAGGGCAGACGTCACTGGGAACAGGTGCACCGCATTCCTCATCCCTGGATGCCCTGGGGTGGCCATGAGTAGAAGAGAGCTAAAGGCCACATGCAGAGCCCATTGCCTTGTTGGTACTCGCCCTGCCAGTGAGAGCGGGGTCATCCAGCGACAGCTCAACTGTTAGATGGGACTTCAGAACCCATGTTTTTGTCGAGAACATGTTTTTTAAGATTTTTTTTAGTTTTTTAAAAAATTTATTATTTATTTTGAAAGAAAGAGAGAAAGAGAACCAGCTACAGTGGGGAAGGGGCTGGTTGAGAGAGAGGGAGTCTGAGAATCCCAAGCAGGCTCCATGCAGTTAGCCGGGAGCCTGATGTGGGTCTCAGTCCCACAAACCATGAGATCATGACCTGAACCGAAACCAAGAGTCGGACGCTTAGCCAACTGAGCCCCGCAGGTCCCCCTAGAACAGACGTATTTTGTTGCATGAAAAAAGAGGACTGAAAATGGAGGGCTTTTCCTTCTACTTAATGAAGTACAGAAGAGGACACACCATTCTGCCAGGATTGTAGGTATCAGTAGCTTCCTAGACAACTGGGGTTAGTCATTTATTGAGTCAATCAATAAATTCGATGTCCTCAAAAATTGGAGTCTGCGGCACAAAGAGAAGAACTAGAGTAAGAAGAAAACAGACTGCTGAGCAGAGATGTTAAACTCTCATTGTCATACCTCCCTTGTCCCAGGTGCTTGTGGCCTGGGAGGCACTCCCAAGGAAAATCTGCTCTTACCTCAAGATTTTTACCTCACTTCTCCATCTTCTGTCAGCGTCACCCTCCCTTGTTTCGGTTTGGTTCCACAGTTTCCGTCCTTTACAAATGCACACAGAAAGTTCCAGTTGGGATGGGTTTAAAAAATTTTTTGTAATGCTTATTTATTTTTGAGAGAGACAGAGACAGAGAGCGCACACGTGTGCATGCGCACAAGTGGGGGAGGGACAGAGGGCGGGAGACTCAGAATCTGCAGCAGGCTCCAGGCTCCGAGCTGTCAGCACAGAGCCCGATGCAGGGCTTGAACTCACAGTCTGCAAGATCATGACCTCAGCCGAAGTCAGACGCTTAACTGACTGAGCCACCCAGGCACCCCAGGAGGGGTTTTAAAGTGCATGAACCATTTAACCCGTTTTCTGGATGAGGAACCTGAGAAATAGAGACATCCTTAAATCTCTGCCTCAGTCGGCCATTTGGAAGCTGTTTTATTTGGTTGTCTTTAGTGTCAGCAGAGTGGGTGAGATGACACTTTATCTGAGGAGATGAATGCTCCTCTGTGGAATCCCGTTGGGCGGTAGCAATGAGCTTTGGTGGAAAGATCCTGTGCAGCTAGGCTGGACTGAATCCAGAGCAGACAGCAGATTGCCATAAGACAAGAAGGGCTTCGAGGAGATTTCGGGCCACTGCTACTCCTTCTGCTCTTTTTTCCTAACCCAACCCAGAGAAGGCCAAAAGGATTATTCCATAGGCCAAGGGTAAGATAGTAATCACAATGCCAATCCCTACCATATTTGAGTACCCACTGTTGAGCCAGACGCCGCCTTAGGAGCCTGGCAATCATATCTCACGTAAACCTGCCATCGATACGTTAATTTCCCAATCGGATCTCTGAGGCTCAAATAATGTATTTCCCCAAAGCCCTGTGCCAATAAGCGCCAGAGCCAGTGTTTGAATATGTAGAGATAGATTTTTTTCTACAAAGCCCTTCTCTCTGTTCCCTGAGCTTTACGGTCTTCTGTCATTTCATGTGACTGAAAAGAAATAATATCCAGGGGCGCCTGGGTGGCTCAGTTGGTTAGGCGGCCGACTTCAGCTCAGGTCATGATCTCGCGGTCTGTGAGTTCAAGCCCCACATCAGGCTCTGTGCTGACAGCTCAGAGCCTGGAGCCTCCTTCCGATTCTGTGTCTCCCTCTCTCTCTGCCCTTCCTCTGCTCATGCTCTGTCTCTATGTCTCCCGAAAATAAATAAATGTTAAAAAAAATTTAAAAAAAAAGAAATAATATCCAAAATCATAATTAAACCGCATGCTTTGCCAACAGCAACATCGTTTCACCCATTCTTGTATAAAAAAATAAACAAACAGACCCAAGAACCAAGTGATTCCTTCTCTTCTCATTCTATTGAATTTTCCCTTTATATATCCAGCCAAAAATATATTAGTATAGGTCAAGTATTCTAGAAAGATAAGACTACTTCAGGATTATGTATCTGAATGTTCAACGGCTGTTTATTATTTGCTTTATGCCAGGAATTCAGCTAGGAGGTAGGGATGCAGGTGCTACAGGGAAGAGGGCATACTGACTCTGAAAGGATATCTTTAGGTGATTACATTCCATGAAATTATTGTAACTAACAATACAGAGTGCTGTGTGCTGTGATAAAGGAGCAATCAGTGCCCATAGGAGAAGCCTCTCACCCGGAAGAAGATTCTCGATTTCCTGTTGATTCAGTTCTCTAACTGTCAGACATAACGCCATCTTTTCTCACTCTGAGAAGTATGTAAATATTAATTAATATTAAGCATTTTCATTTCTGTCAAGAGGAAAATAGGTAAGAGCTAAAACTTATCTTATATCAAGATCCCATTCCTTTGTTACCCTGTATAATCTCCAACCAGAGTAAGTTAGATTTATGTATTTTATTGGGAGAATACAACCTCAAATAAAGGTTTTCGAGTACAGATACCTAACATAGATGTCTAAAGCCCGTAAGTATTTTGTGCAGTTATTTACTGTGTACATACCTGAAGTATCTGCAAACTTCTGATTAAAAGGGGCTCGTTCTGATACCTTCATGATACCAAAAATCAACCTCGAACCTAGTGAATTAACTATTTGATCTGTGTAATCATTTTCTGTATGATGAGATTAGGTTAATTCCGTATAATATATAGTAGAGCATATATTGGCATATATACTCTATGGTGTAAACATACCATTCCAAAGAAAAGTAGAACTTCTAGGTCAAGAATGCTAAGCTTATTGGCTACAAAGAAAAAGCAAACTTTGGTGTGCTGAGCGAGCCAAACCCATTCCATGCGGTAGAATTCAGATGACATAGGCTATTACATGAAACACAAA
>PITB01027934.1:0-19655 GCA_004024585.1 Paradoxurus hermaphroditus
GAAAAAGAAAAAAAAAGAGGGGACATGGGGTGAGAAGGGCAGTCTCCACCCTGCCCAGCAGGTGGCGGTGTTGGCCCAGAGCAGCTGGGTCGCCGTTTGGGTGGGGCCGTCCTCAAGGTCAAGAGCCATCTGTGTGGAGGAGAGGATATTTACAATTCGGGTACGTGGGAGGGGGGCCGGAAGAGAGAGACATGAATACCTCGTGAACCCATTTGCATAAATATAGGCATATAACAAAAGGCGTATCATCTACCTTCTAAAGTCTCCAAGTAGCGGGGTCTTTCAATGAGCCGATCTTTTTTACTTACTGAAGTCTTCACCAAAGGACCCGCCTCAACACTACAGCACGCTCGCCCCTAAACCTTCCTCCGATTTCATGAAAAGATGTCTCGGCATGTACTTTCTTACTCTTAAGTGCATTTGACTTCCCAACATTTCAGCCATGTGATCGTTCCAATCTTAAAATTCACACGACTTCTCTATCGCATACATACACACGCATATATATTTATGCGTCTAAATAAACACAGATACGTATAGAGAGAGCTCACCTCTCCAGGCTATTGTTTTCAAGTTGAATCACAGGGAGATTATTAGTAAGAGAAAGATCTCTATAAATAACTTTTCTATACTGGAAAAGCAGTCCATTTCCCGTCCGGGGTTGTGAGAACAGGGCATGCTCATAGGGACAGCGCTAAATCCTTCGGCTATCCGAGAGTTTGGATTGCCAGCATGTCAGGAACTTACCTTCCACATTATTGACACCTTTCGGATTGAGCCCGGGGCAATAACTGCTGTGGTCTTTACCACCGCGACCTGTTTTCGGACATTGCTTGAAAAGAGGAGAGAGTTTACAGGCTCCCAAGGCTTCAGTCCTAAGAGGGGGCACGCCGTCGGGGCCACTTGCAATATTTCACTCCCTGGGCATTTTTAAAAAGCACGTGCCGTTCCTTAAAATCCTCCTTCAGGGATGCTGCCCTAATCCGTCTATCTTTACTGACTCCCAACAGCTAAAAATGAAATTAACACCTGCTTTCGGTTGAACAGCTCAGCTCGGGAAGGTCCCCCAGGCGCAGACTCCTGGGTCTGCTCGGGCAGCGAGGCGCCGCAGACTAACGGCCTCGAAGCCCTGCCCGCGTTCTCTTCTCGGTTCCGAAATGAGTGCTTCAGAGCCACAGGAGGAGACCCTGCGTCTTTCTCCTGTCCTACGAATTTGTACAAGTTCTCGTGAAAACACGTCGGCCTGTCTCACGGTTGACAGGAAGTCTGGCCATTTTATCATGACACTCAGTAAAAAGGAGATACTCATTACGTGAATGGCAAGACTGTGTACTAGGGTTACTAGAGTAACAATCGAGAGATACCATTGTTACTTCTACCCTCAGTATTACTCCACCGCCACAGAGGAACGTTCTGTAGTGTATCTTCCAATGGTCTAAAATGTTACGTATGCACTTCATAGTATCAATGACGCCCCAGATGGTGGATGTTTAATGAACACGATGGTTAATATTTATCTCATTGGTTCAAGGATGAAGCACTGTGATGTAGAAACATGCATTCACAATATTTACGCTATGGAAACGGAGTATGAAACGAACATGTGTTTGTTTTCTAGAAGCAAAGCATATACTTACGAGAGAAAGATTTGGGAATTAGTGCATGAAAATCCCTAAAGCCATCGGCCCCATATGTAACTGCAACAAAGAAGGAGAAAAGAAAGCTGGCTTTTGATAGTGTTCACAAAATATAGTAAAGGTTTAAAAGAAAAGGGTTATTATTTTTTTTTAAAAAAAGAAAGTATTCTTGCTCAAAACCAATAGTTAGCTACTAATCTGCTGCTCTCCGCCTTCGTACAGACAACCGAATGGTGGCACGGTCACGTTCAGAAACAGGACCACAACGCAAGGCGTGTTATCCCACAACCTCTGCTGCGCCAACCCTCGCGGGGTTTGTAACAAAAGGAGTGTGTTTCTTGACGGGCTGAACGCACGGCGAATGTTCCTCACTCGGCTTTCGACATTTTCTTAGAAAGCGTTCGTAGAAAATTAGAAGCGTTCACACGACACGCCGCGTGGGGAAAAGGAGTGTTTTCCCCTCCCTCGAGAAGAGCTATCAATTTCTGTGGGGATTCCTTATCAGCGGCTCTCGTAAATGTTATCAGCGCCTCGAATCTTCGAGTTCTTGTTCTGTTTTTATAGGTCAGAGCCTCCCGCATGTGCCTAAGTCTGAAGGCTCAGTAGATACCACCCACGCGCATGCACGGAGGCACACGTGTGCGCGCCGTGTGCGCGCACGGAGTCTTCTCTCCAAGGGGGGCATCCCAACGCCTATCAGGGTGGTGGGCACAGCGTAGTTGCTAAATTAAACTTGTTGGATCAGCCGCTGAACTGGCAGAGGCCAGACGCCAGGGTTCCCTGGGAAACAGACCTGCTGAACCTTGCCGGGTCCACTTTAAGCTTCCAAACTCATGTGACTCCAGACCCTCTCTGTTTTCCCCAAGAAAATATTTATTAAAATGTCTTAAATTCAAATACTTATTAAAATTTAATACATTAAAATAAACGTATGAGAAATTGGTGACAATACGGGGATGACGGGCACACGTAGTTTGGGAGAGACCCTCAAAGTGACTACTTTCCTAACAAACCCTCAGTCTTATTTACACTGTCGCTTGATGGCCCAAATCTAACAGTCAGTCACTGTCGCCTGGCCCACGGAGCAGGCAGGTCGGCGGTGGCTTCCCTGGGCGTGCGTGTGCCTGGTGCCCGCAGCCAGCCAGCAGCGTGAGGCCATTTTACAGCGGGCTGTGCACTGAGCGGGCTTTGCACCCTCTGGGTCACCTTTCCTGCTCTCTGTCTCCCTGTGCACCGGGCTGCGACCGTCTCAGATCACGGGGGTACGTCCAAGGCAAGGGGTCGTTGCCTTTTCCAAACGGGGGCACCGCCATACATGATTTAAGACCGATTAAAAGGCATCGCGGCCACACGCCCGGAGACGCTGCTCAGATTGTTGCTCTGAGGCCTCAGCGGCGTCACCGGGAGGTCAGTCTCCCCGGGCGAGCGCATCGTGCGGCGTGACGCCCACAGCGGCAGGAGGCGGGCATGGTCACGGGTCACCAAAAAGTTCAGGAGTGAAGGGATCTGAGTGGAACACAATCGATCTACAAACCAAGTGGCCGCAGAACGGGCAGCCCTGAGATGCAGGGGTCCGTTCCGGAAAACGTCCATCTGCCTCATTTCTCTTTACTATAAACGCCAGGGCCACACGTCATCAGACAAGAACTGCACGTCGTTTTCCAGAGAGTCTGTTCCTGGCCCGCCGCAATTCAGACGAGCTTCTGAATGTGTGTCCTTCCTGTCTGACTCCCTGAGACGGACGCCGGGGTTAACACACGAAACACAGTGGTCGCGGCGGAGTTCTTTGACGTCGCCCCGGGAAGGCTGAGCCGACGGGGGTTCGTGCGCGCTCCCACACCACACGCGTCTGTGCACGGCCGGCGTCTCAGTGCAGAGGAACGTGGCGTTCCTACGGATGGTCCTCATGCACACCGGGAGAACGTGACGCCCACCGTACCCTGTCCTGTCCAGCCTGGTCCCGACCTGTCTGGTCCTGTCCTGTCCCGTTCTGTCTGGTTCTGTCTTGTCCTGTCTGATCTGGCCCTGTCCCATCCATCCCATCCTGTCTGGTCCTGTCCTGTTCTGTCCACTTCTCTTCTGTTCAGTCCTACCCCGTCCTGTCTGGTCCTGTCCTGACTGGTTCTGCCTGGTCTTTTCTTGTCCAGTCCAGTTCCGTCCTATCTCTGTCCCGTCCGGTCCTACTCTATTCTCTGTCAGTCTGCTCTCCTGGGAGGCGTTCACCGGGGGGTTTCGTAAATGCCAGGTACTTGCGAAGAACTTTCCATAAACTGCCTGGAGTCTTCGCCACGGTCTGAGGCAGGAACTATCACCAGTTTGCCAGAGAGGAGACTGGGGCCCTCAGGAAGTTCTGGAATCTGTCCTCCTGGTGGTGAGCACCGGACACGGGCAAATCCGAGACTCTATCTAATTAACGCAGTACAGTCAGTATTCCAAACACATTCTCCCTGTGCACGAAGGGCCTTGGAGAAGCTGCGTGTGCCCTCCCGTGGTGCTTGAGAGGCGTCAGGAAGGGTGTTAGCGCAGCTGCACACGCACGTACACACTTAGGTGTGCACGCACGTACACAGGTGTGCACGCACGCGCACACTCGCCCGCCCGTGAGAGTTCCGGTGCATTCACCAACCGCCCACGAGATGAACTCATGTAACAACCAGCGATTTGGAAAGCGAGGCCCCCCCTGACCCTGCCCTCCGTGTGACTGGCCCCACCCTGGCTCATCCAAGCCCCGTCACGGTGTCTCACGAGTCCCTCTCCCTCCCTGAGCAGGCTGGTCCAGGGGTCACGCCATCTGCCGGCGCTCATGTTTCCGGGGGGGCCCCCAGATGGGCCACGAAACCCTCCTCGCTCATGCGGGCGCATGTCATGCAGGTGCAGACCTGTCCTGTCCTTTATCTCGATCCTGCTCGGGAGCCTAACGCTCGTGGCGAAGCAGAGACCCTCTCGCTGGTGCCAGAAGCGTCCCCGTGGGAGCAGGGAAGTGATTATTCCCTGATGGGCTTTCTGGTCTGTCTTTAGTTCTTTAGTAAACTCCGCCCCAAACTTCAGGCCGTTGTCTTACAAGAGGGTGCGGATAAAAAAAAAAAAAGATTCGATGTATCTTAAGTTTTCTGAATGTCACAAAATACATTTTTCTCATCAAGAACAAATTTGGTTCATCTGGGTAGGAATTTTTCATTCGCCGAATCGCCACCCATGTTTTCAAAGGAAACGCCATGGGTGCCCCCGATTCTGAATTCTGTTTGGATCGCCAAATCGAGGAACATTCTGGAAACACAGATTAAGTGCCCATGAACCGCACTTTCCAGCTGCGTTGGGCCGTTCGTGCCTGTAAGCTTCTCACAAAGATGTCCCCTCAGGGAGACATTAAAACAGACCAGAGAGCTTCAACACGGGAGCGGGAAGTCTGTTCCACTCTCGAGTCAAAGGACCCTGACGATTTTCCGGGGAGAGCAAACGTGTTCCGCTTTGTATTTAGGAGAATTTAGGAACGCACGGAGTCTGGCTTGTATGCGTATTTTTCAAATCCTATTAGCCCGTGGGGCACGATTAGATCGTTAGTGTCCTATTAACTCGTGCAAGCGCGGTTTGCAGCGTGACCTTTGCGGGGCTCACACATCCAGCGTGTCCCGTCTCTGCGCCAGCCGGAGGGTGCCCGATCGGGATGGTAAAGACAGGCAAAGGCAGGAACAGGGGGCCCTCACGGGAGCCGGAACACCAGGGCCGTGCTCCCTCCAGATAACGAGTTAACCTGAACAGGTACCGAATCCGGATTCTCTGGAAATTCTTCTGTACCTACACCTGCCCAGGATACATTTTGTTCTTAACCTTCCGGGTCCTACCGGGGGAGGAGAGAGCGCGAGCTGACACCTCCTGACTGCTCCCGCCTTACAAAGAGGGGGCTGAACTTCAGACGAGCTTCAAGTGTGACCCACAGACGGAGAGCCGAGCGAGGGGCGCTGGCGTGAGGTCAAATCACCTTCTTTCCCGGCTTCCGGGGCGCTGGGGCTCAGGCGATGGTGTCTCGCTCAGGCCTGTCCCCTGCGCGGCCCCGGCCCAGTGCCACGCACCAACGGGCACACAAAACGTTCATAAAAGGCGGCGGCAGACACGCACCAGGATTTCCTGGCTGTGGGAACTCACCTGGGCTCCGTCGCCGCCCAGCTACCCGAATCCAAACTCAAGCTCTTTCTCCAGACCCAGCCAGCTGTCCTTCCCCCTGCCCCCGCCTGCGCCCACGGCGCTCGGGTCTGGGCTCCCCAAGTTCTAATGCCTGTGGGGGGGTCTCGCCCCCGCCCCGGCCGTCTCCCGAGCTTCTGTGGGCTCGTCTCTTCCTGCTCTCCAGTCACGTCCCTTCCCAGCACCGCCACCCGGCCGAGGCCGCCTCAGCCTGTGCCACATCCTGCCGGCGCTTCCTGTCACCGCCTGGCACGGCGGCGGGCGTGCTTCCTGCGGTCCCTGCTCTCGGGGGCCCCCCTTCCAATCGATCTCGCCCGCCGCCCCGAGACGGTCATGCTAACGGCTGCCTCCCTCCGCTCCCGAGTCTGCTCCCCGAGCCTCCTCTGGTCCGCGCTTGCTACCGCGAGGCCGACGTCCCAAGTCCTGGGGCCGGGTCCCTCCAGGACTGGTCAGCAGGGACAGCGACGCTCCCAGCGGCTAGCCCTATTCAGACACTCAAATGCATGAACCTGATGGGAAAAAATGCAAGAAAAACCAAACCCGCCTCCCTTGCAGACACCTCCACTCAGGTGTGCGTGGAATTATCGCCTCAGGAAGCCTCCACCACGGGGTGCACGTGGGTCCCTCCGGAGCCCCGTTCCTGCCCCTGCTCAGCTGGTGATGCTTCCCTAACTTCCTCGGGACGGGCTCTCCCCCAGGGCTGGCTTCACCGTCGCCTCTTTCAAGGGCTGCCCCGAAGCCAGCCCTCTCTCGGGCTACCCTCCAGAGTAAGAATATATCCCTTCCAGCTAAAATCCGTCTCCCTTCCAGCATCCTTAGGGGTACAGGCCCGGTTCTGGACTTGTTGTGGTCCTGAGCCCAATTTCTTTTTCTTTTTTTCCTTTTGTTTTTTATAATGTGACTTTTTTCTTTTTCTTTTCTACAATGTTTATTTATTTTGGAGAGAGAGACAGAGCACGAGCAGGGGAGCGGCAGAGAGAGAGAGGGAGACACGGCATCCGAAGCAGGCTCCAGGCTCCGAGCTGTCAGCACAGAGCCCGACGCGGGGCTCGAACTCACAAAACGTCAAGATCATGACCTGAGCGGAAGTCGGATGCTTAACTGACTGAGCCATCCAGGTGCCCCCTGAGCCCAATATCTGTGCTCAGATTAAGAGGCTACAAGTATTTGCTTCCTTCTCCTCCACATCGCCTGCAGTAATCCAGGTACTCATTACAGGATTGCTAAGTCAACAGACTCTACTACTACCTTCTGAAGACAACTATCCTATTATGTGATCATCTTCCAAAGTTCACGACCGTCCAGTGCTAAGTTGCCAGCACTCTATTTCCTAGGTCGGTTACAGGCGAGGCTCCCAGGGCACCTGGTGTATCGGGAGCAAGTTAGGAACAAGAGAGATCGCTCTGCGGGTCCGTTCAAGGCTGGACTCTCCAGTAGTTTATTTATAACCGAGCACACGCAGACTGGCTTTCACTCTGGATGGGTCGCCTGTGTGCTGTGTCCCCTCAAGCTCACAGGGAGAGAGGGACAGCTTCCGGAGAGTGGCGTGCAGGAGGCTTCAGGTCAGGGGCGTGTCTGGCACCCGGCTCCGCCTCCCATCAGCCGTGTGGACCGAGTGCTCAAGCGCCACCGAGTCTGAGCCTCAGTTTCCCCACCTGCCAAGGGAGAATAATCACCTATCTATTCTGTCAGGTTTACGTGCAGATGCAGGCGCTTGGTGGGCCGTAGCTTTTTTTCTTAGTGGCAAGACACTGGCGGATAAAGATAAACACCTATCTTGTCAACAAAGACTTTGGGGCTTATGGGATCGGCCGCAGCCCACTGACAGGAGCCAAGTTCTTCGAACAGGGAAAAACAACAGAAACGATGCTGGGTGGGACTGCCCGCGACAAAGACAACTGTCCTCAGGGAAACCGCTCTTGGGATTTTGAGTCGACGCGGGCTTCGGTCCCCAGCACTCCTGGTGGGTGCTCCCGTCCGTTTGGGGAGCGCCCTGACCGTGTTTCGGGAGAAGTGCCAGGTGGGGGGACAATTTTGGTTGCTTCCACTGGGACCTGACTAAGACGGGCTAAAGTCAGCTTTGCTTTACTTCAAATTACGGCCGTCGGAGCTGCCTTCCGGAGCGGACGGCGCCCAGCGCTAACCCCCCGGGGAAAAGCCAGCTTCCGACGCTCTCTCCCTGGACGCAGCACAGGCGGGGACCTCGCCTATTGTGGGTGACGCTTTCTGAACACACTTGTAATGCCTCACGGTGAGCTCAGTAGGAGAGAAGACCTGTCGTTTAGAAAGGGGGAAACAGCGAGCCAAGGCTTTCCTTCCAAAGGGTCCGAGGGAGAAGAGGGCCAGTTCGGACCCCGTGACAACACGGATGGGATTATCCATCCGCCAGAGTTGCCGCTTTGGTGACCCCTGTGGCCTCCTGTCACCCACCCTCTCGGACACAGTTCATCACCACCTGCGGATGAAACACCCACCAGATTAAAGGACAGGTTGAGAGACAGTTTCTGAAGGTTATGTCTTCCTTGCTCGTTCATTTTTTTTTTAATGAAAAAGTGACTTTTTTGGCAAAAATAAGATTTGCTTATTCTTTTTTTAAAGGTTTATTTTGAGAGAGAAAGAAAGAGGGCTCATAAGTAAGGGAGGGGCAGGGAGAGACAGAGAGAGAGAGAGAAAGAGAGAGAGAGAATCCCAAGCAGGCTCCACAGTGTCAGCACAGAGCCCGACACAGGGCTTGAACCCACGAACCGTGAGATCATGACCTGAGCTGAAGTCGGACGCTTAACCGGCTGAGCCCCCCAGGCGCCCCAAGACTCGCCTGTCCTAAAGGTAGCAGGTACACGCAAGGATCAAGATGAAATTTTCTGAAATTCCCCTCCAAGCCCTTTAACACATCTAGAGGGATCAGGAAGAGGAGAAAATGGAGAAGTAATAATAAGAACACGGGGAAAGCGCGTAATCTAGACCTAAAAAGAGAGAAGGAAAGGGACGCTTTGGGGCCCGAAATACGTGTGCAGGAGATAAGAGGAGCTGTAGCAATACTGACGAGCCCGGGGGGGGGGTCCGGCCACGAGCCGGGGGGATGAACGAGTGTGGGGTCCCGGACAGCAGTGACGGCGGGCATGTCACTTCCCATCCCGAATATCCCAGGCAGGGATGCTTGCACCGCACCGGCCGAAAGAGGGAGAGAGGGAAATTCTACGAAGCGGCCGTGCCAACGGGCGGTGGTGGCCGCCCAAGTGTCTCCGTAGCCAGTGGACGCGTCCAGGCCCTGCGAGGACGGGGACCCCCGGGCATGCTCCCCGCTGTGCACCAGGCAGTGTCCCCTCCCGACACCGAGGGGAGGGGGTGCGGGGCCCGCAGCTCGGCAGGGACCCGGGTGCCCGCAGCGGGGGCCCCGGAGCCGGGCATC
This sequence comes from Paradoxurus hermaphroditus, assembly GCA_004024585.1. Lineage (NCBI taxonomy): Eukaryota > Metazoa > Chordata > Mammalia > Carnivora > Viverridae > Paradoxurus > Paradoxurus hermaphroditus. The sequence goes on from PITB01027934.1 coordinate 9,226, forward strand.
CATCGGTCCTCCAGCTGGCCTAGCCGCATGTGTGTTTCCTGCGGGGGGGTAGGGGATGGGGAGGTGAGCATGGCACCGAATTGAGGCACCAAAGAGTAAAGGAAACGTCACCATTGACTGTTCCCAAGAGCAATCTCTGCGTGGGCCCTGAACGCGTCAGGGAGGCTGTGAGGGGACACGCTGCTCCCGGTCGCAAAAGGGGGAAGGGCTGAGGATGACAGGACCAGCACTGGGGACTTCCTCCAGGGGCGCACCTGCCCCCCCCCACCCCCACCCCGGGCTCGGCGGACGCTCTTGGCCATTCCTTCCTTTCCCCGTGGCTGGCACCGTGTCAGGCCCCAAAGATTCCAGAAGCCCGGGCTCTGCTTCGGGGAGGCCACAGATAAAGTAATCTCCCCCGGGACACACAGAGGGTGGGTCCCCTGCGGTCCCTCCCTTCCAGAAGCCCTGAGGAGTCCCCGCCAGAATTCCAAGCAACAGGTGACTCAGCAAAGGCAGAGGGGGCTCGGGAAGGACGGCTGGGGCGCTGGTGTCCCCGAGCCCCGAGGTGCGGGAGCAAGCGCTCTGTCTTCAGACGGGCTCTGACGCCTAAAAGTGGTGCTCACGGGTCCCCCCTGGGGCGCCCGGCGTACTTGCAGGGACCCGAGGAATGTCACTCCTGCCTTTCCCCTTTCTTCCCGTTCTCGGCCTTGGGGATGTGGGCAGGGAGGGGCAGGAAGTGCGAGACACCTTGGCCATCCGCAGGGGGTGGCCGGCGCTGCAGCGTGCAGGTGTGGGCTGGATGCCTCTGGCCCGCGCGCCGCGGTGCACGTGTGTGTGTGCACGTGCGTGCGTGCATGTGTACACGGCCCAAGCGTCACCCCTCGTGTGCACACACTTACAAAGGCAGCCCGGAGACTCGAAGCTAGGGCGCCGGTCACCCGGGGTGACTTTTACAGTCGGAGGCAGCGGTGCAGGATGGGGAGACAGTAGTCCCCACGGCCCCGAGCGCCCGCTGAGCCCCTGGTTACTCGGGGGCACGTGCGGCGTGCCGGCCCAGCGAGCGGGCTGCGGACGCGTGCCCAGGACTCCCGCCCGAGCCGCCACCGTGCTGGGGAGTCGCGAAGCCCCTGGTCCTTCCCTATCCTGACCCGCAAGGAAAGCCCCCCTGTGGAGACCTGGGGGGACGCGGCCGACGCCCCGTCTCGGTGGCAAGCTCACACAGAGGCGGCGGGAAGGCACGAGGCAAGCCATGCAGTTCCTGAAGGCTCTTCGGTAATTGTGTTAACCTACTGCCAAGGTCGGGATGTCTTGCCGCCGAGAGTTCTTCTCTTAAGCGATTCTTTTTTTTATTACTATTTTTAAAAATGTTTTTTAATGTGTATTTTTGAGAGACAGAGAGAGCAAGCCGGGGAGGGAAAGACAGAGAAGGAGACACAGAATCTGAAGCAGGCTCCAGGCTCTGAGCTGTCAGCACAGTGCCCGACGCGGGGCTCGAACTCACAGACCGTAAGATCATGACCTGAGCCGAAGTCGGACACTTAAGTGACCCTCCTAAGGGATTCCTTAAGCCCCCTCCTCCCTGCCCCCTTCTTCTTGATCTTCTCTCTCTCATTATTTGCTAACTTGTACCACTGGGCGTAGTAACCGCTGAGCACACGCTGTTTTATCGATGCTCACAAAGATGTTCTCGGGTGTATATTATTGTCAGTCCTGGTTCCAGGGCTCGGGCTCCGACCACCAGAAGGGGAGGCACCGGGGGGTTCGGGAAGGACCTGCCTGCACCCTCCTTCCCCCAACCCTGCCCCCAGAGGCTCTGGGGGCTTGAGGGATCACCGCGGCCTCACCAAGTCTCGGTCCCCTCCCCGGGGAATCGAATGCCCCGCCTGTCCTCACACACCGGGAGGGCGGAAGGGCAGGGCGGCCACGGAGCAGAGGTGCCGGGCGCCCCACCGTGTCCCTCTGGGACTCGCTCGTTGCGCAACAGCCTCCCGCCTCCCGGCACCTCGGTCCAAACTGCGTGTGTCTTGAGAAGAACCTTCAAAGATCACGCGGCCTTCCTGGTAGACGCCGGCTGCTTCTTAGGATTCGAGTGTCTCAGAAAGTCCTGTCCTTCACTTGAGCGAGTTTCTTTGAACTGAGAGGGGTTCCTCCCTTCCCCTCCCCGCTCTCTGTCGTTTTATGATTCAACGCTGTTTACTGGGAAGCACGTGGAAAGGACCAGGGCAGGCCGTGGCGTCTCCCGCATAAAATCCAAGCGGCTAAACGGTCAAGGTCTGCGTCAAAGCTGCTCGGCCCACACGGCTGACCCCATGCCCTCCGCGAGCGGGTACTGGGTGCCCGTAAGCCCGTGACCCGCTCTCCGCACGACAGTGCTTCTGATCTTGAAGCGGCCCCGTGCGGCAAGTGCCACCTCAGTTTACAAAGGAGGGGGATCGGGCTCCAGAGGCCACCTGCTGGGACGGGGCGAAGCGGGGACTCGAGCCCGCCCGCCTCACCCCAGAGCTCATCTTTGTCAGCCCGAGGCTGCCCTGTGCGCCCATCTGCTTTGAGAGTCGAACGCGACACAGCGACGGAGGTCAGAACGTCGGGGTGGCTAGTAGTTCATGAGCTTATGACGTGAGGCCGCTGGGCGGAGCCAGCTGGACGGCCTCGGAGGACCGGTGAATGTTCCAGGCACCACATGCAGGTGGGTGCGAAGCCCCGCGCGAGTCACCAGAGCCATCTCGGGGGGCAGACACGGTCTCTGGCTGCAGGAACGTGAGGGTGAGCAGAGAAAGGCCCACGAGAAACCCCAGCCCTGCCCCCACTCCCCCGCCCCAGGGCGCACAGCGTGAGAGGAAGTCCTCATTCTCAGGGAGATGGTTGTGTCCACCGTGGGGACAGCGGGGTAGGAGAGGGGACACAGGTCTGGCTTCTAGGAAAGGCAGCAACGTGAGGTAGGTGGCGTCCGTGTGTGTGACAGGTGGTCATCCCCGCCGCAGTGGGGGACAAAGGGGCAGCCGAGATGAGGCTGGGGGTCCCTTTTGGGGAACGGAGTCAGGGTCAGGATGGAGGTGGCCGGGGGTAGGGGGAGGCTGGGCGGAGGACACTGTCCCCACCCTCCACAGACAGAGGGACGTGGGGGCCTGCAGGGTGACCTGGAGGAAAGAAGGTTCCCGGGCTTGGACTTGGGAAGAGGCTCCTGAAGCAGAAACACACACCGCGGGCCCCGCGGGCCTCAGGCCCCGGCTGGAACCAGGCCGCGGATGGGAAACTCCGGGCTTCCGAGGAAAACCATCCCAGCGATCCCCGGCCCTCGGGTTTCCAGAAGCCCCAGCTTCCGCATTCTGTCCGGGCCCCTGTCCGCACCAGCTACCCTCCTCCCCCCGCCGCCGGCTGCCCCAACCAGATGCCTCCGGGAGGCGGGGCCCGAGAGCGCGATTGTGACACGGTGGCATGTGTCATATTGTAACTGGTTTCCACATCCTCCTGGCTGAATTGTAAGCGCCTAGAAGAGGAACCAGGGGGAACAATGAAATACGGGGATGGGGGAAAAGAGGAAGCCGCCGCGGGACGCCAGGCCAACCGAAATGCCAGCAACTATGGAGAAGGGACAGAAAGGGAAGCAAGAGTCAGGAATTGCGCTCGGTGGCCTGGCCAAGTACACACGCACATGTACGCACAGACACACACTCGCGGACGCAGACTCTCACCCTCGCACACCCGGACACACGGATACAGACCCTCGCACAGACACATTCACACACACACGCACTTGTACACAGATGCATGGACTCACACACACAGACACACACTTACACACACACATACACAGACACGCACACTCACAGACACACACACATATACACAGACACATGCATACTTATACACACACAGACATGCACACTCACAGACACACACTTACACACACTAACACATACAGACATGCACACTCACAGACACACACACATATACACAGACACATGCATACTTATACACACAGATATGCACACTCACAGACACACACACACTCAGACACACTTACACACACATACACAGACATGCACACTCGTAGGCACGCATAGACTCACACACATATACACACATACACAGACACACACGCTTCTACACACTCAACAGACATGCACACTCAGAGACACACAGAATCAGACACACATACATATACATACACACTCACAGACACACAAACACACGCACTCCCATATAGATACATGCTCTCACACACATACACACATACACAGACTCTCAAGCACACTTACACATGCATATACACACTCATATATACAGACTCACACACAGATGCACCCCCACACACACACACAGACTTTCACAGACACACACATATTTTCACACACACACACACATACACACTCTCACAGACACACAGACATATACACACACACCCACATATGCCCAGATAATGCTCTCACGTGGACCACGCGTACACTCACTATCTATACACATATACATATAGACCCCCACACACATACTGTTACACACACTCTCACATACACGGACACACACATTCACACATATACACTAACACAGACGCACACATACTGTCACACACAGGCACACAGATATACACACACAGTCATGCATACATGTGCACACATATACACACATACACCTTCACTCAGACACACACACGTATGGATACACACTCTCACACAGAGACACATACATACGTGCACATATACACAGTTTCACATAGACGCACACGCTCTCACATACACAGTTATATACACACACTGTCTCATATACGCATATAGTTACACACTCACACATACATGCACACACACGCATACTGTCTCATGTACACACAGTCACACGCTCACACTTACACACATATACTGTCTCATGTACACAGATGCACAGCCACACGCACACTCGCACACGCTCACGAGTGTTGCCTGCGTCTAAAGCCGACTTCTGAAGGGCAAGGCCGTCCTCATTCTGGACCCCGGAGGCGGGGGACCAGCCCGGTCTGCGGCCCAGCCGTGTGAGGAGGTCCCGTCCACGCTTCCCCTGCGTGTCTGCCCCAAACGGTACTAGATCCGGGAATCCCCTGATACTTCTAGGGGGCCGTTCTGCTATTGCCCTCTTCCCCTTAAAAAGCCGGAGTAAAACAGGACAAAATTCCCTGGCATCGTAAACAAAAATACGATTTGGGAGCTGAGCCCGAAACGACGGGGTAACGAACAGAAAGGACAAGGGCATTCGGGCAGGTCCCCTCTGGGAGGAAAAATACCCTTTCGAGAAACGGGAACAGGCCAAGAGGAAAAGGCTTGAAACTTCGGGAAGAAGGAGAAAGAAGTTGCGAATTAACCCGTTTGTGGTTATCTTCTGCGTCTGGAGATAAGGAGCAGGGCTCTGGGTCAAAGGCATTCCCGCTGGAGAGGCGAGGAGGTGGCGGAGTGAAGTCCTTATCTACGGCGGCCACTGGCGTGCGGGGCAGGGTGGAGGCTGCCTCCGGGGCCTCGCCTCCGGGGCCTCTGGATTCACACGGGAAGGTCCCTCCAGGCACAGGGGTTAAAACGAATGCCCCCCTCTTCCCTCCTCCCTCTTTTCCAAGAGGAACAGTGATGACCCCCCAGGGATCACTCCTGTTCTTGCAGAAAAACTATTGATTATCTCTTGAGGCTTTGCACAGGAAGAGAACCTTCCTTCCCAGGATTGTTGCTTTCCATTCGTTCTCGGCAGGCGAGCGCGTCACAGCTGCCGTGAGTTACAAACCAGAGAAGACTCGCGCCCACTTTCAGCCTGCGGGCACAGCTCGGACGTGCGGGCGTCCCGGGACCGCCCTGTGCGGCCACCCTCCCGCCCTGCTGTCCAGCCTCCCGGGGCCCTGGATCGCTCCTTACGTACTTCCACCCTCTCACCGCCCCCTGATGCCTTCGACCTTCTAGACGCTTCACCTCTCCTCCTAGGAGTGAGCTTCTGTCTACGGGAGGGACAACGCCAGGGCTCAGCCGCCTGAGGCCGGTCAGGTGTCCACCGACAGAGCCGCCGGCCAGGGCTGGCTGGGGAGGAGGCCCGACCTCCTTGGCGCCCCTGTGACCCACCCCCCAGGGCTTCCTGAGTGAACGTTCTAGATGACACTCCATGCCTCACACATGGTTCCTACCCCGACGGGACCCTGCAGCGTGACACCCAGGCATGCCACGTAAAACCAGGCACCTGACATTTTCCTCCGGAGGTAAACCTGAGTCTTAGCGAGCTGTGACGCTGTCGCTCATGACACCGAGGGTGTGACGTCCGCCCCGTGGCCGCGGGCCTGCCACCGTGGGCACTGCCTGCTGCCGTGTGAGAGCCTCGAAGACCGCCAATGCTGGCCACCACGGGAAGCCACCAGCCTGTGATCCCACGAGATCCCGCTTCTGTTTTTTTCCCTTCAGTTTTGCAACTTGGCTTCTCAGCTCTGAACCTTGTTCTTTTATCTTTTTTTCTTTTTTTCCTATCCAAAAAATGACTCACGGTGGCAAAGACCTCGCCTGGGCACCACGCCGGCCCCGCCGCCCCGCCGGCAGCCTGTCGGCCGCCATCCGCCTGCCACGGGCAGGTGCGCCCCGCGCACCTCGTGTCCGCCGCTCAGCGATGCCACGTTCTGACTTTCCGCCCAGGGCACTGGAGGCTTCGGGAAAGCCTGGGCTGTGCCCTGGCAGCCAACAACCAGGACCCTCACCCTCCGTGGGGCGGCCCTTGGCCAGTGGGAGGCGCCACGCGTGCTCCCTCCTGCATTCTGCCCCCCGGGGCTCTGGTGGGGAGGAAGTCGGGTCCCCCCGCGCCCCTCCAGGGTCGACAATGCACATCTCTGCACGGGTTTTCCCTTTTCCCTCCTCCCCCGTCCCTCGGCCCTGCCCCCCAGCGGGCAGGAGAACAACGCAGCGCTTCCGAGCGAGGAAGAACCGCTCGAGAAGCATCTCACGGGCACAAATGGCAAACGTGGGGTTTTTAAGTCTCGAGTGACCGATACACCAGTAACTGCAGACGCTCTGGGGGGAATCCTGCCTCCTCTGGACCCTCCGTCGTTGAGGCTTTTTGTTCGTTTTGGGGCTTTTTTGGCTTAGTATTTTTTTTTTTAATTTTTAAATGTTTGTTTATTTGTTTATTTACTTAAATGTTTATTTCTTTTTGAAGGAAAGAGACACAGAGCATGAGCAGCGGAGGGGCAGAGAGAGAGGGAGACACAGAATCCGAAGCAGGCTCCAGGCTCTGAGCCGTCAGCACAGAGCCCGACGCGGGGCTCGAACTCACGAACTGCAAGATCATGACCTGAGCCGGAGTCCGATGCTCAACGGACTGAGCCACCTAGGTGCCCCTGGCATTGAGTTTTAATATGATTCCTGCACCCTGCGTCTGGGACAGGCTGGGTCCCCAGGCACAGGGATCCCCTACCTGGTAACAGAGGTGCTGGGAGCAGTATGTAAAAGAGAGATTTAGAAACTTGCTAGTAGATTTCGAGGTTCACCAACAAGAGATGCCCTTGAATAAAAACGACGCAGTGGAAGACCGATCACGGAGACAAAGCTGCATCGACTGGGCCCTTGGCAATCAGGCCGCTCCCAGCCCTGGCCTCAGTCTCCCCACCTGAGGACTGGCCCTCACAGCCAGTCACCCCATTTGGTGACTTCAGAGAGCCCCTGCCGCCATGGCGGGGCTGACGCGTAACAGAAGGGGGCACGCCTCTCTCCCTCCTGTCCGTTACGAGCCTGAGCGCAAACCCTGCAGAAATCAGAGCCTCGAGTTCAGGGAAAGAGCAGGAGACTGGACATCGGGCCCGCTCTGGGGAGGCGTGAGGGCGTGTCAGGGCGCCGGAGGCCAGGACGGCCCGTTAGGGCAGGAGTTGTGGCGGGCAGGATGAAGGGGGAAGAAAATCAGGCTTCCCCGGCTCGCTCTCAGTGCCCTCACCGTCTGGAAAAAGTGGAACCGCAAGTCCCACGGGACGGGAGAGGAAGAGCGTGGGCTCCAGGCACGCGGCACATTGCCGGTGGCTCCGGGGTCCCTCCGGCCTCCAGACCTCCCGGCTTCTATCTTTTCTGATGAAATCCTACCGTAAGATCTAAGCAAGGAGGAGAGATACTGTGATCTTGCTTTTTTAAGAGCAAGGTTTATTTGGGGGCATCTGGGGGGCTCAGTCTGTTAGGCATCTGACTCTCAGTGTCAACTCAGGTCATGATTTCACGGTTCGTGAGTTTGAGCCCTGTGCTGGCCCTCTTTCTCTGCCCCTCTCCTGGCTCGCTCGCTCTCTCTCCCTCTTTCTCTGCCCCTCCCCCCGCGCTCGCTCTCTCTCTCTCTCTCTCTCTCTCTCTTTCTCTTCCAAAATAAATAAATCAAGTTAAAAAATAAAGAGCAATATTTATTTTCAGAACACCGAGTATGAAGAAAGTTCTAACATATATGAGGGAAAATGAACAGCATGGGGAACTCACAGAAAATTTCGCCCTCGGCAATGACAAAATATTCATATTTAGGTCACCAATTACTCCAAGCTCCGTCACGGTTGAGGGCCAAGTCAAAAAAATGTCTAATAAAATAACAAGACATTTTTACACATTTGATCAAGAATTGTCAGGGCGCCTGGGTGGCTCAGTCGGTTGAGTGTCCAACTTGAGCTCAGGTCACGATCTCACAGTTCGGTTTGTGAGTTTGAGCCCCACATCGGGCTCTGTGCTGATGGCTCGGAGCCTGGAGCCTGCTTCGGATTCTGTCTCCTTCCCTCTCTGCCCCTCCCCTGCTCGTGCTCTGTCTCTCCGTCTCTCAAAAATAAACATTAAAAAATTTTTGAAAAAATAAAAGAAGAATCGTCATGACACTTTCCCATTTCGGCTTGAGGCTCCGGGTTTAAGCGAGAGAAAGAAATACAGGGCAAACTCAAATTGGAAGGATCCGAAGAAAGATCAAAGAAATGGAGAATGTAATCCCTTTGCCTGATTCTGAGCTGCTAAACTTAAAGAATATAGACTCGAGGGCACCTGGGGGGGCTTGGTCAGTTGAGCGTCTGACTCTTGATCTCAGCTCAGGTCATGATCTCACCATTCATGGGTTCAAGCCCCACATCAGTGTGGAACCTGCCTGGGATTCTCTCTCTTCCTCTCTCTCTGCCCCTCTCCTGCTCACGATCTCTCAAAATAAACTTTAAAAAGAGAGAGACAGGGACGCCTGGGTGGCTTAGTAGGTTGAGCATTGGACTTCACCTCAGGTCATGATCTCACGTTGTGTGAGTTCGAGCCCTGCATCGGGCTCTTGCTGACGGCTCAGAGCCTGGATCCTTCTTTGGATTGTGTCTCCCTCTCTCTCTGCCCCTCCCCTGCTCATGATCTGTCTTTCAATAATGAATAAACTTAAAAAAAAAAGAAAGAGAGACAGAGCTTTGGGGGGATGGGGAGCATCCCCGGCTGACCTTGTCCCACTGACCTTACCCTTCCTCAGAAGTCGGATACCCACGTGAACCAACTGGTGACAACGGGTCAAGAATGAGAAAGTAAAACCGGCCACTGAGGCAACCAACAAAAAGAGAAGTCAGAAGCCTCTGAACCGAATTCACGCGTTTACTCAAGGGTGAGTCCCCGTGACCCTCACCTCGTGCACACTTTTGCCAACGATTAAATGCTTCTTTCTTATCCTACCACCCAGCAGATAGAAGCTGTGAATTAGAAAGTCGAGGCCGACCCTGGACACACTATCCAAACAGATAAGAGAACGCAAGAGCCGGGTCATTTAGGGAACAGAGATAAGGGCCGCGGGCACACGGACTTTTTCTAACAGCCAAGTGCAGGGCTCCGCCCACGCTGTCAGCCAAAGTCGAGTCCGCCAGGGGACTACCTCTTTGCCACCCGGACCGTTATGAAGCGTCGGCAGGTCAATACCCCACTGCCCTGGCGGCGTGAGAAATGTTTGAGGAAGGAAGGGAGAAATAAAGAGCAAGCGATTGAGCAGAGACCACACTCCTCCCTGCGTGCGGGGTTTACAATTCGCCAAATGTGTGCACATAAATCACCTCTCCGGAACCCTCCAGATTAGTAGTTACCATAGGAGACCCGAGCTATGAAGAGAAGGTTCAAGTATATTCAAGATATTCTTGATCTTCCAGACATTCAAGTTCAAGATATTCTTGTTCCCTCCCCACCACAAGCTAGATGAGTAAGTCGGCGGAGGGGCCTTTGAATGTGAACTCTGAGCGCCAGTGTCAGACCCGATATCAGGCCCAGACCGGCTGCAGCGAGCTCAGCTCACTGGCCAGCTTGCTGAGGGATTTCACATACAACCGGGACAGCGGATTCGACCTCGACTACCCACTTCTGGGCGGAGCAACTGTGGCTTTTCATTGCAACTGTGCGCCAAGTGCATACATCTTCGGTAGGGGTTAAAAGGGTTTGGTGTCGGCCGCTTCCAGGGTTTCGCTGCCGGGCAAGTAGATATGGAGGAAATACAGAACATTCTGAGAT
>PITB01027935.1:0-12020 GCA_004024585.1 Paradoxurus hermaphroditus
GTGTGATTTTGTATCCTGCAGCTTTGCAGAATTCATCCATTCTCACATTTTTTAGGGACTTTTTTTAGAGTTTTCCTGTTTTCTACACATAGAAGCATGTAAACTGTAAACAGAGGTGATTTTACTTCTTTTCCAGTTTAGATGCCTTATATTTCTTTTTCTTGCTTAATTGCTCTGGCTAGAATTTCCAATACTATGTTGAAAAGTGCTGAAATTGGGCATCCTTGTCTTGTTCTTAATCTTGGAGGAAAAGCTTTCTTCTTTTCTTTGTTTTACTTTGAGTATGATGTTAGCTATGGATTTTTCATATATGATATTTATTTTGTTGAGGTAGTTTTATTGTATTCCTAGTTTGTTGAGTATTTTTATGGAAAAAAGGGGGGTTTTTATGGAAAAAAGGGGGTTTAGTTGGTTGAGCATCTGACACTTGATTTCAGCTCAGGTCATGATCCCAGGGCCATGGCATTGAGCCCCACATCAGGCTCTGCCATGAGCATGGAGCCTGATTAAATTTCTGTCTCTCTCTCCCTCTGCACCCTCCCCAGCTCACATTCTCACTCTCTGTCTAAAATAAAATTTTTAAAAAATTAGAAAAGAAAATTTAAAAAGAAAAAAACCATTTTGGATTTTGTCAATTGCTTTTTCTACATCGACTGAGATAATTGTATTTTTCCCTGTATTCTGTTAATGTAGTATATTATGCTAATTGGTTTTTCTACATTAAACCAGCCTATCATTCCAAGAATAAATTATATTTGATCACCCTGTAAAATACTTTTAGGGTATGCTGTTGTGTTCAGTTTACTAGTACTTTGTTGAGGGTTTTCATATCAAAAATTCATAAGAGATATTGGTCTATATTTTTTATAGTGTCTTTGTCTAGCTTTGACATCAGGCAGTATATGTTTAGCCTATTTAAAGAAACATATTTGACCTCTTAAGAGAACATTATGATCTTGGTGAACTATGTTTGGACTTAGGCTCATATGATGTGACTCCATTTCCTGATAGAACTTATATTTCCTTCCAGCTCGTATTCTTATATCACTTTGAGTGACCAATTGGCCATCCTCTGAAATATACTGGAACTACTACATTATGTTAGGTTGCTGGAGATTAGAGTTCATTGTGGGACAGGTGCTTCTTGGATCTTATAGATAAGCTTAAATTATTGAAGAATTGTTATAAAATTGGCGGAATACTGGGTGGCTACAGTTTTTATCATAAATCCTATGTGTTACTTTTTATTTATTTTCCTAAGTAAATTCTCTTCCCATCGTAGGGCTCAAACTCATGACCTCGAGATTAAAAGTCACATACTCTTTGGACTGAGCCACCCAAGCACCTCTCACCTTTTAAATTAAGATTTGACTAGTTTCCATTATAATACCTACATTACTGTAGTTTAATGAAAAAGGGCTGATTTAACATAGAAATAATTTCAATTTGCCCTACCTGAAGTGACAAGCACTATCAGCTTCTGATAAGACAGGTAAGTTAATCAGATATTTGTAACCAAACATGATTCTTCTCTAAAATAAATCCCAGAACCAGAAGGTACCTCTCTAGTCTACCCCACAACTACATGGCTGGCTAGCCCTTAAGAGTTGTAAAGGAGGGGCACCTGGGTGGCTGAGTCAGTTGAGCTTCCGACTTCAGCACAGGTCATGATCTCAAAGCTCCCTCATCAGGCTCTGCTGACAGCTCAGAGCCTGGAGCCTGTTTCAGATTCTGTGTCTCCCTCTCTCTCTGCCCCTCCCCCACTCGCGCTCTGTCTCTCTCTCTCTCTCTCAGAAATAAACAAACATTAAAAAAAAAAAGAATTGTAAAGGAAAAAGAAGGGACCGTTTTTTGTCTTAGCATTGTGATTAGGGTTTAAGACTTAAAAATTTTAAGAAATTATCTTTTCTAAATTACTTTTGATGCAAATTTAAATGTATTTCCTCTAGTCTTTTTCATCATAATTCTTGAGAGACTTGCCATTTTCTCCACTTCCCACTGCTTCCTCTACTCTGCCTCCCCGACTCCTGCCTCCACCTTGTGCCTTTATAAGGTCTGTTTTTTGTTTTTGTTTTTAAAGTTTATTTATTAGAGAGAGAGAGCACAAGCAGGAGAGGGAGAGAGGGAGGGAGGAAGGGAGAGAGAGACAGAATCCCAGGTAGACTCTGCTGTCAGCACACAGCCTGATGTAGGGCTCAATCCCACAAACTGTGAGATGATGTCCTGAGCAAAAATCAAGTTGGACACATAATCTACTGAGCTACCCAGGCGTCCCTAGTTCTGAATTTTTAATTCTGAATTTATTTCAGAATCTTTGGGATTTTTTCTTTCCATTTATTTATTTATTTGAGAGTGAGACCAGACAGAGTGCAAACTGAGGAGAGGGGCAGAGAGAGAGAGAATTCCAAGCAGCCTCCATGCTCGTTGGGTAGCCCAACGCAGGGCTCAATCTCACGACCCCAGGAACATGACCAGAGCCAAAATCAAGAGTCAGGTGCTTAACCACTCAGTCACCCCTCTTTCCATTTAATGATAGCCTATTTCACATAGATTAGAAGCTAGAAAAACTTTATCCTAAAAGAGAATAGAATGTCTATATAAAGAACATCAGTATCCGTATCTATAGTGAATTCAAAATAACCATTCCTTGTGTAAATTGCAGCTCTTATCTAGGCTGAACTCAGTGTGATGCTGGTGTTCCATGCCTGAATAGAATGTAGGGTGAATTTTTTTGTTAGAATCAGACTTTCAGAGTATGTGTTTTTTTAAGGCATTGGATCAACTCTGTAAAAGATACTTAACAAGTATTACTTAATGACATTTTATTTTTAATCTTTTTAACCTGGGCTGTATCTTTTATTTTCTGTGACAGATGTTAAAAGTTCCAGCATCTTTCCCACTGCACTGACCCAAATGGATTCTGTTTATCTTTTGGCCAGTTGGACCAGAAACAAAGGGATAGGATGTAGAAAAAAATGAGTTTGCTATAAAATGAATCATTTGTGGCTTTGGAGTCCACCACTTGACTTTCTATCAAATTAGTGTATTGGATAGCTTATATTTGTTTTTAAACTCTAATTTGTGGATTATTTTCCTGCCAAAGATACTTTTCTTTTTTTTTTAATTTTGAGAGAGAATGAGTGAGAGAGAGTGGGGGGGGGGGCAGAGGGAGAGAGAGAATCTTAAGCAGGCTCCATGCCCAGCAAAGAGCATGACACGGGCGTGATCTCAGGACCCTGGGATCATGAACTGAGCCGAAATCAAGAATCAGACGCTCAACCAACTGACTCACCCAGGCATCCCCAAAGATGCTTTGCTCTAAGGGATGCCTGACTCTTTTTCCCTGAACATTTAAATTTAAAGACTTAGTTCAAACAGAATAGTGTGATATAGGAATACCACAGCAGGGTCACCAGTTTTTAAAACAATAAAATAGGGGCGCCTGGGTGGCTCAGTCGGTTAAGCGGCCGACTCCGGCTCAGGTCATGATCTCACAGTCTGTGAGTTCGAGCCCCGCGTCGGGCTCTGTGCTGATGGCTCATCAGAGCCTGGAGCCTGCTTCGGATTCTGTATCTCCCTCTCTCTCTGCCCTTCCCCTGCTCACGCTCTGTCTCTATGTCTCTCAAAAATAAATAAATGTAAAAAAAAAAAAACAAAAAAAAAAACAATAAAATATAATGCTTCTTGGATGATTGGAAACCATTTTAGAATCTTGCAGGACCTTCAGGTCATTTGTATTAGTTATCAGTTCATATAAAGATAGTATATGACAGGGTCAGGGCATTGATCTAAATTTACTCTGATGTACTTAGAAACAACAAAAACAAACCTTGTATCTCATTTACTTTAATATTCCATTTATGTGCTTATAAAAACAATGCATAATATAGGGGAGTTTTTTTAAATGGTTTTGCTTTCTGATTGATTCTTGAAATCAAACATTTTAGTTCTTTATTATATGACTTTTTTTCAAAATTTTTTGAAGATTTTATTGTCAAGTAATCTCTACACCCAACATGAGGCTGGAACCCCCAACCCTGAGACCTCGAGTCACACACTCCACCAACTGAGCCAACCAGGCACCGCTATTATCTGACCGTTTTAGACTTTCTAGCAATTTTATCTGAACAGAAAAAAGTGTGGGAGGTTTCTGAACACTTGAAAAATTATGTATTCATAATCATGATGCTAGTAAATCCTGCATTTTTTTTCTTACTTTACATAGATGACAGCATAGAGGACTTCTTTTCCAAAAGAGTTTTTAAGACGATTTTCTGAAGAGAAGTAAAGTCTTCTGCCAGTGAACTAGTACTATAGAGCAGAAATTTTATGTAATTTTACATACATTTATCAACAGCCTAGATATTTGTTAATCTTGGCCTGAAAGCCCATGTTCATGGTAAGATATAAATTAGAGAAATTATTTACTTTTTTTTTTTTTTATATCAATGTGCTACCTTCCATCTTAGGTCTATCATTTAGCAAGTGTACGATTACGTGATTTATGTTTAAAACTGGATGTTTCAAATGAGTTACGAAGGAAGATATGGACGTGTTTTGAATTCACTTTAGTTCATTGTCCTGATCTAATGAAAGACCGACATTTGGATCAGCTGCTTCTTTGTGCCTTTTACATCATGGCAAAGGTAATGTGTAAGTTGAGGGAGGCTCTTTGCCCTAGTTACCCATTTTTGAAGCGCAAAATGAAAATCTTTTGCACTTAATTGTTAGTTTGCTCAAATGCCATAGCCAACACTGCCCACTATTGTTAATTAAGAAGTAAATTCCAGCCACTGCATCTATACTCTGGGCTCTCCATTTCTTTTTGTGATAATCAGCTTTTCCACATCATAAGAATATATTGGTTGTAAAGAAATTGGAAAAGGTCTTAGAGATCATTTGTATACTTGGCTGTCCATACTATTAATGTGAACAACATCATCTCTACCCCCATTACTGCGACACCTCTCATCTAATGCTTTACAGTAAAATGATCATTATGTTGTAGGTTAGCAAGCGAGGCCCAGAGCCGAAAGTAACTTGGTCAGTTATACAATTAATAAAATGGCAACCTAGGATTTCTTATTTCATAATTTAATGAACTCATAATTCATAAAATAGCTTCTATAACATACTGGTTTCCAGTGATTTTTTTTGTACCACCTCAGAAAAGCATTTTACTTTCTAGGTGCTACAATATGTTTTCATTCATAAAATAGCATATCTTACCTGCTTTAAAATTCTGATATACCTGAAACAATCATCCGTAACTTCGGTCTGAACCATACTGGGCACACTGTCAGTACTAGCAGAGGTACATAGTTAAGACCTAATTTTTAAGCTTTTTGAGGCAGAGGACATGTTTTCAAACTCCTTTTGACTCCTCTCTCACAATGCCTTTAAGATCTCTATACAAAATAGAGATTAATAAATGTTATTAACTAATCTTTTGTGTTTTCCACGGAACTATCAGAGTTCAGGCTGTGCCATTTTTAGCTTATCATTATGGAAGAACAGGTTTAGTGCTAATGGACAGTAAAGCAGAGAGAAGGAGTAATTTAAGTAAATTTTATAACAAATAGACCAGAAGGGATACCTTTATGCATCACTAATTTGTTTTCTTCCTTTTGGTCTCCACCATAACTTTTCTGTCTAAGCATTAGAAATCCTATAGTCTGTCCTAAAATATTAAAGGCCTAATCCTATAATAACTGTTCAGTTTTCTTGTGAATCACCATAAGACATTATCTATCCTTTAGTATGTGACTAATTTATTTTCAAAAGGGTACTTTAAAAGTTAGTAAAACCAGAGACTGCAGGGGATCCAGCAGATCAGGGTTTTCTTGTATCATTCTTTTTCTATAAAGAAATGTATTTTCAGTAAAGTTATACCATAGCAATCTCAGTGCTTTTGATTAATGAAACTATTAGCTGAGTCCCCACAGGCTACAAAGCCTAAACTTTAAAGGTAGTAAAAATCATAAATGGTAGTGGTTTTTAGTCATGGACTAGCCTGGGGTTAATGACTTTCTGCAAGACTGCTCTCACTGCCAACCTGTAATTAGTGCTTTTGTTCAGAGCCATTTTTCTTTTAAGATTAACTGATAAATGCAGTTTTTACTTTTCCGTAGGTAACAAAAGAAGAAAGAACTTTTCAAGAAATAATGAAAAGTTATAGGAATCAACCCCAGGCTAACAGTCATGTAAGTAACATTTTTCCTCCTGTCCAAAAATAGATTTGTACTGTTTCTTTGTTGACAAGTCATATAAAAGGTAAACTTCTTTTATAGTTTTACTGTACTTTAGAGTTTTTGGTTTAATGGAGACCATTAAACTCTAAAGACAATTTCAGTAAAAGCCAGGAAATTGGCTGTTTATATGATTCATCCATATATTTGCATATACTTCTCACGTGTTTTCCTATTCCATTTATTTGTTCATTTGTTGAGTGGGGACATTTTTCACAAAAAATCTAATGAGGGGCTCCTGGGTGGCTCATTCTATAGAAAATGAGATTCTTGATCTCAGGGTGGTAAATTTCAAGCCCCATGTAATGCATGGAGCCCATTTTAATAAAAAATCTAGGGGCACCTCGGTGGCTCAGTTGGTTGAGGGTCCAACTGTTGATTTCACCTCAGGTCATGATCCCAGGGTTGTGGGAGCCTCCCATCTGGCTCTGCACTCACAATGCAGAGCCTGCTTGGGATTTTCTCTCTCTGTCTTTTTCTCTCTCTCTCTCCCCCTCTGCCCATTCCCAACTTGTACGCAGACTCTCTCTCTGTCTGGAAATAAGTAAACATTAAAATAAATAAATAATGAAAATTATCTACAATAATAATATTATTGGGGTGCCTGACTGGCTCAGAAGAGCACGTGATTCTTGATCTCAGGGGTTATAAGTTTGAGCCCTGTGTTGGGTGCAGAGATTACCAAAAAATAAATAGTAATAATATTCTCTAATTGTGTGGGACTTGATTGTCTAATGATGTTTAAATCCCATGAAATTTGAGGATTTATTAGCTTAAGTCCAGCTTCATTTGCCACCTACTAAGAATCTTAACGTTTGAATCTTTAAATAGATACCAAGCATTTTTGATAATGTTATTTTATAACAGCCATGGTAAAAACCCCATACAACCTTTCAGTCATGGAAATTACTATAAATAATTAATGCAACCTGGCACATAGTAAGTATTTAATGACTGTTAGTTCCATATTGTTGGTATTGTAGCTGAAGAACACAAAGTTAGGCTACCTTAAGGCTTTGACCACTCAGGAGCATGGTTGCTGTACTCTAGGGAGCATAATGACCTCTTTTCTAGCCTTGGTGATCTGCCATCTTAGGAAGAGAGATGTGATGTGCTGTGGCTGCTCAGATATCCCTTGCTTACGTACTAGTAGTCACACCCCTTGTGAGAGAGCCCCACATACAGTTTCACTTCTTTACCTCAGCCCCAAAATACATTGATAGTGATACAGATACTAGAAGAGCCAAGTACAGGCATTTGTTATATCCTTTGACAGGCTAAGAGTGTCTGGACCTCTTCAGAAAAATCCCTCAGGAACAGATTCTAGAAAGGTCCCAGATTATCCCTAAAGATCATTAAGGTGAAGTTAGTGTGGGTCCAGAATGGACAAAGCCAGAGCTTCCTAAATTTCCTCTCAATACCAATACCCATAGGGTCATGGGGAATAGATAATACCTTCCAGCTATCTTGGAGGTAGGAAAGAATTTAGGAGAAGGAAGGAAACAGATTTTCATGTGGCCATCTGAAAGGAGATGGGAGTGGGATGGGAGTAGGAAAACAAGACTTAATGAGAACAAATGATTCTCATGCAAGGAATTAAAAGGAAGAACAAGCTCAGATATTTGAAGTTGCTTTTATTTGGCAAAACCTGCTCATCAGTGTTTAGTTGATATTTACTGACTTAATTCTTCTATTTGGTAAACTACCAAACTAGGTGGTAGGCTCCGTTTCCATATCCCCTCTACTAAGATGGTTGCCGTAATCTACGTTTACCAGCCTGGTAACATTTCGCCTTTGATTATCACCAATACAGACAAATACCTTTTAACTGGCGTGATATTTTGTTCTTCTTATTTTGGTTTTGCTTAAACTGTATGTCTTTATGACTTAGCAGTCCTTTTTTTCCACTCTAGGTCTATAGAAGTGTACTGTTGAAAAGTATTCCAAGAGAAGTTGTGGCATACAATAAAAACATAAATGGTGATTTTGAAATGACAGATTGTGGTAAGTTGCCCAATTTAATATTCTGTATGTAATGTACCTTCGATTACATTGTACATAATGCAGTGGATGTCAGGCAGCATGGAGTCAGTGGTGTAGGTGGAATGGATAATGCATATGTGAAAGCATTTGGGAAGAAACACGTTTGAGATAAGTATGAGCCTGGTGCCTCCATCCAAAGAGGTTGTAAATTGAAACCATTCATTTTTCCCCAATTAATCATGCTTTAGAAGAAGTTTTATGGTATTCTTACAACATTAATAAAACTCATAAAAGGCTCTTAATAAATTTTAAAAATAAATCTGAATTGCAGGGAAAATAAGGTGGCTGCCAGCGATCTGCGTGGGGTGACAGAAAAATGTCTCGCTCATTAATAAGTATATAAGTATTCTGCCACCACCAACAAAGCTGCCATCCTGTTTTTACCATCATGATAAGTAAGGCTTGAGGCACTAGGCAACTTTTTTCAAAGAAAGGAAAATCAAATGGTAGTTATTCATATGTTGATAAGCTGTGAAAATGCTTCTTCTGCCCATCTTTTCCTTGTCTCATCTTTCCATTACTTAATATGTACATGTGTGACACTTGTACTGTGATTTATGCCACTGTGTGGGCCGTTTAGATTATTAACCGTCATACATAGCTTTGTGAGGAACATCACTGTAGCTTAATCTTTGATTGGCATCCCTAGGATAAATTCTTAGAGAAAATTGCCCGAGTCAAAGACTCTTTTTTAATCACATCGATACCCATGATCATTATGGTTTTTATTGGGATCTGGACTTTTAAGATCTTACTCACCAAAAAATTAATAACAGTGCCCTAGAATCTTCCCCATTTAAGGATATATAAGCCAAGCTCAATTCTTTTTACATAGATATATTATTCCTGAGCCTTTCCAAGGCAATGGAAGTGTATTAGTAAACCTGAAAAAATACATATATATTATAAATACATAAATATATATCATCCACAAAGTGTGTATTTTATACACACACACACACACACACATGGCCTTTCTATTTTTGTAAAACATGTTGCTCATCTGTCCTACGTAGTTTTTCTGTCCATACAAAACCAGGCATGTGAGGTGGGGGTAGAGACAGCTAATCAGAGGTTAGCTGGAAAATAATGTTCTCTATGAGAAACGAAATAACTACTAGCAAGTATCTGGCATACAAGGAACAGTGAAGTTCAAGAGATAGAGTATCTGCAAATGAAGTTTGAGGTCAGTGAAGGTTAGCTACTCTCTATAACCTAAAGGTTTCAGATCAACTTCTGTTGTATATACATTTATTAACTAGATATTTATTAGCAAACAACCATTTTTAAGATTTTATCCAATGGTGATGGCACAGAGCAGGGCGAGTATCCAGTGATAATGGGAATGGCACCAAAAAAAGGGAAAATGTTACAGGGGAGGATACAGTAAGGCAAGTTTATGTTCAGATAAGGTATATTATAGTTTCTCGAGCTATGGTTAGTTGCTATGACCTAAACATACCCAAGAACACCACATAGGGAAGAATAATTCTAGTTCTATAAAATTCATAATTAGGTATAAAATGATTACTATTTAGAAAGCACACTGGGGCTCCTGGGTGACTCAGTTGGTTGGGTGTCCGACTTCAGCTCAGGTCATGATCTCTTGTTTGTGAGTTCAAGCCCCGCAGCGGGCTCTTTGCTGACAGCTCAGAGCCTGGAGCCTGCTTCGGATTCTGTGTCTCCCTCTCTCTGCCCCTCCCCTGCTCATGCTGTCTCTCTCTCTCTCTCTCTCCAAAATAAATAAACATAAAGAAAACTTTAAAAAAAAAGAAAAAAAGAAAGCACACATAGTTTATGCATCCTGTATAGTTGCCCAAAAAGCCAGCTGTCCAGCCACCACCTCACACATTAAAGGTTCATTTGAGGCAGGTACCAAGATTCCAGGTGCAGGACTCTGTTAGCCTTAAAGCCAGGATCAAGCAAATGACATGCATCAGAGTGCAGGGCTGGGCATCGTTATCATCCATAATAGTAAAGCTCCACAGACATCAGTGAATCACTCATCTGTTTCATGATATTGTGGACAGTGTCTCAAATATGTTAACCAGTCTACTTAAATACTTCTAATTTCCCCAACATGAACCAATTGTAAGTATTAGGCTTACATAACAAATGGTCACTATTTCATCAGTAAAAACCTATTTCTTAGATTGAAAAAAAAATTTTTTAATGTTTATTTTTGAGAGAGAGACAGACAGAGTGCGAGCAGGGGAGGGGCCAAGAGAGAGGGAGACACAGAATCCGAAGCAGGCTCCAGGCTCTGAGCTGTCAGCACAGAGCCTGGTGCAGGGCTTGAACTCACGAACCATGAGATCATGACCTGAGCCAAAGTTGGCCACTTAACCAACTGAGCCACCCAGGCATCTCTTAAATTTTTTTTTTAATGTTTATTTTTGAGAGAGGAAGAACACGAGTAGGGGAGGATCAGAAAGAGAGAGAATCATTCTAAAGCAGGCTCCAAGCTCTGAGCTGTCAGCACAGAGCCCAACACAGGGCTCAAACTCATGAACCATGAGATCGTAACCTGAGCCAAAGTCGGACTCTTAACCAACTAAGCCATCCAGGCGCTACCCGCTTTTTTTTTTTTAAATAAAAACTCATTTCTGACATTGAGTATGTTAGTTAGCAAAGTGTTGGCCTTTGATTAAGATAAACCTAATAGAAACCCTGATAGTAGCCACCTGTTGGGAATGAATTCCCTGATCAAAATACCAGTTCACTCACAGACCACGCATTCTTCACCATTGTTACCAGACCACTCTAGACTGGCATTATTGACCAGACCACTTGAAAGACCCAGATTATAGCTTAATCTAAGTAACAAATATAATACTCAAGTGTATACACTGAAAAGTTTACAGTACTTCCTCAGAGACTTGTTTGAAGGATTACAAAGAAGGATGTATGTGTGATGTGTAACACAAGACCTGCTTATAGTAAGGCCTCAGTAAGTAACAGCTGTTATTTATTCTTTTTTTTAAGTTTTTATTTATTTATTTTTTGAGAGAGAGAGAGTGAGCAGGAAAGGGGCAGAGAGAGAATCCCAAGTAGGCTCCACGCTGTCAGCACAGAGCCTGATGCACAGTTTAATCTCACAAACCATGAGATCATGACCTGAGTGGAAACGCAGAGTCAGACAGTCAACCAACTGAGCCACCCATGCACCCTTATCATTTTTTAAGCAATATAAAATTTATGGTATTTTATTAATGAGTTTTACACTTTAAATGTCTTTTTTCCTTTTTATTTTTTAAGCTAATTTGTCAAAGGCCATATTTCTTATTTACAGTACTTTAAATGTTGGGATACTTGGCTGGCTCAGTCGGAAGAGTGTGTGACTCTTGACCTCAGGGTCATGAGTTCAAGCCCCATGTTGGGTGTACGAGAGATTACTTAAATGTAATAAAAACAAAATACTTTAAATGTTGAGTAGGTCACATTAAAAGAAAACAGTAAAAGCAAATTCTCTCATGAGACAAAAATTCTGTTTTCATATGAGATATATAATATTGGTAACTGCAAATTGAAAATCAGTGACTTTATTTCACATTATGCCCATCTTAAAACCACCAGATAGACAATGAAGATATAGAGCACATTTTTACTTGTCTTTAGATTATAGTCATGCCTTTTAGAACTCATAAGAAGCAGCCAAAATATCACTGAAAATATCACTGTTTGTTTGTTTTTTGTTTTTTTAAGTGGGTTCCACACCCAAGATAGGGC
>PITB01027936.1:0-19619 GCA_004024585.1 Paradoxurus hermaphroditus
GAAAGATATTATTATTATGAGAGAGAAACCAACAGAAAAGTAATAATCCTGAGAGTAAATAAGTAAGCAAGACATAACTTTGCATCAAGAAATTTCTCATTAATCTTCCAAAGGTTTATGTTATCATTTTATTTTAACTAAGTTACACAATCTCTTCCCTTGGACATAGTTTTGTTTATTCTCTAGTAAGATTTATAACTTTGGTTTGGAAATGGTGAATGGGAGAAACAATCTCTTTTAGAGCTAAATTCAGAAAACAGTATTTTGGGTGTTTGGGGTTCAAGTAAGCATTTTTCTTTTGTGAGCTCAAATTTTAGGACCTTATAGTTTGGCGCATTGATCTTTGCCATAAAATCACAGGGGCCAAAAATATAAAATCTCTGTTTTAGTCATTTTAGCTCCAATGTTATTATCAGGGCTCAGTACATGTTTCTGGATTATCCTTGTAATAGAATTCTATATTATTCTGGATTCATTAAAATCAAAAAAGTGAATTGCATAAAGATTCAAAATAAACAATTGGGCATATGTCATAATGTGTCTCTTCTGTGCTTCTATGTCATAGATCCCAGAAAACTTACATCCCCATGGCCAAAATTATGCCTTTTCTTATATCGCTGGAAAGATATATGACCAAATGGTAGTTCTACACCATGCCAAAGTAATAAGGAGTCCAAGGAATAAAGAACTTAACATAATCATTGTCCCACATAGGCACCTTCAGGGTGAAAAAAGGCTTAGCTCAATCATGAATTGCACCATAATTATTACCCAAACATCAACCCAAGTGGATATTAGCCAATTCAAACCAAGATTAGTACACAGAAATTACTAACCATAAGTACTTCTTCCAAAGACACTAGGAGTTGTTTTCCAATGGAGATTAATAAAAGCAGAGAAGTTTTACTAAAATACCTTGACCAAGGAAATGCAACTCCCGCCCTGGAAATGCCCTCCCGCCCTGGAAAGAAAACACGAAGAGTTGATGATTTGCTAGGTGAAGAAATAAAGAAAGAACAGTACAAATGTGAACAAGTTCTACCATTAGAAGCAATATCCCTCTGTGAGAACCATACCCAAGTTTTCCTTACCCATAACGTCAGACCGGAATGCACATTGGAGAATACCTGGGCCGGGGCTCACATTCTGCACACGTGTGTGTCACACAAAGAACCCATACCAAAACAGCAATCAGTCCTCAAGTGTCCTAACTTGGAGTTTTATAAAAGCACTTATAAAAAGCTATCTCTCCTTCGCTTTTACTTGAACAGATCAAGGTAAAGTGAAATTAACTGCCAAGTTTTAAATGATCCCCAATGTGGACACGTTCTGGAAAGAAAAGCAACAAACAAGCTCATTTTTTTCTAATTGGTCTCAAACAATATTCGGTCTACATTTGCCCTCCACAAGCCACCTGAAGGGGGCACTACACCCTACTGGTTTCCTCCTTCCCTGCAGGAAGTGCTGTCCTCAAGGACCCCTACAAAGCTGCAAAACTACAGAAGATGCCAACTGTGCAGGCCTCATTGAGTTGTACCAAACAGGAATGTGGAGACAATGCCTCTCTCCATTTCTGTGGCACAGTCGGCCATCTGCCTCCAGTCTCATAACCAGCCAATTCAACTCCTGCCTGAGGTCCTCCCCTACAGGAGTCAGGCCTAACTAACAGGCTGAAGAATTAGAAATTACAAAGAGGGAAAGAGTGCAGACCTAGCCTAACTAAGGTGGAGGTACTGATGGAATGACGGACAGTCATTACAACAGAGATAGCCAGGTATATATACACTCCGCAGCTAATCTCTCAGCATTTTCGGAAGAACCCATAGACAACTGAAATTGTTTTCTTTCCTATCCCTGCCCACTCAGTGAGGGAATCACCAGACACTCCTCTTGGCTAGCTAAGAGAAAATAGTTTAGCCAAAAAGATGCAAGCAAGATTCACTGGGCAAATTCCAGGTATAATGTTTCTGTCCTCTCCTTCCCTTATAAAACATGTTTTTGACTCTGTTCCTTAATTCAATCAGCCAACTCCCTCCTCACATGTGAATCAACATTTTCATGCAAAATAACTAAATGTCTGAGTTTTTCTTTGACGGGGACACTCTTAAGGTGCAGACATTTTCCTAGCTCTCCTTTATCTGCACAAAAACTTCCTCTAAACATCTCGATCCATGGCAACTCTACCTGATGGGCAGAGGGATACAGAGCAGCAGAATAGGGAGGTGAAAGAGACCAACACAAACTTATCATTCACAATCAGACTTCAGAGTCTCGTGTGACCAGGTTTCTTAAAGTTTGAGTCTGCTTTCCATTGTCAGGCTGCAAACTTGTTGGCGCAGAGTAAGGTAAGCACAGAAATTAAGGGTGAAGATTTATAAACTTTTAATAACAATTTGGCATTGGTGCAATATTCAAGTGCGTGACCATTTTTATTTTTATTTTTTTATTGAAGAATAATAAATACAGGGGCACCTGGGTGGCTCATTCGGTTAAGTGTCTGACTTGGGCTCAGGTCATGATCTTATGGTTCATGGGTTCGAGCCCCACATCAGGCTCTGTGCTGACAGCTAGAGCCTGCTTCAGATTCTATGTCTCCCCTACTCCCACTTACGCTCTGTCTCTGTCTCTCTCAAAAATAAATAAACATTAAAAATTTTTTTTCAATAAAAATAAAAGTTACCTCTTTAAAAAATAATACATGGTGTTATATTACTTTCACTGTGAAAAGTACAGTAGTAATACAGTATAGTAGTATACGTATACTATAATGATTCAAGAATTCTACATATTTCTCACTGCTCATTGAGATAAGTGAACTCTTAATCTCCTTTATGTATTTCACTCAATCCCCTATCCACCTCTCCTCTGGCAACGACTGGTTTGTTCTCTGTATTTTCTTTTTTTTTTTTAAGTGATGACTTTCTGGAAACATTTTATTTTTTTTCCTTAATAATTTTTAGCTGACGTATAACGGACATATAATATTATATTAGTTTCAGATGTACAATATAATGATTTGATATTTGTATACACCATGAAATGGTCACCGCAAAAAAATCTAGTACCATCTGTCACCAAAGTTATAATTTTTTTCCTTATGATGATGAGGAATTTTAAAAATCTTATTTATGAGAGAAAGAGAGAGAGAAAGAGAGAGAGAAACCAGTGGGGGAGGGGCAGAGAAATAAGGAGACAGAAGATCTGAAGCAGGCTCTGTGCTGAGAACAGAGAGCCTGATGCTTGAACTCACAAATCATGAAAACATGACCTGAACCAAAGTCAGACGCTTAACCAACTGAGCCACCCAGATGCTCCTACAATGAAAACTTTAAAGATCTATTCCTTTGGCAACTTTCAGCATGTACTACAATACTGACTACAGTCACCGTGCTGTACTTTACATCCCCGTGACTTGTTTATTCTATAACTGGAAAATTCGTACTTCTTGAGCTCCTTCATTCATTTAGCCTACCTTCAACATCCCTCTCTGCTGGCAACCACCATTCTATTCTCTGAATTGATAAGTTTTGTTTTTTTAGATTCTCTGTATTCAAGGGCCATTTTTTTGTCTCTTTTTTTCTCTTTGTTCGTTTGTTCCTTAAACACACATAGGAGTGAAATGCTATGGTATTTACCTTTCTCTGTCAGACTTATTTCACTTACCATTACACCCTCTAGGTCATCTATGTTGTTACAAATGGCGATACCTTATGCTTTTTTATGGCTGAGTTATATTCCATCGTGTGTGCACGTGTGTGTATGTCTCACATCATCTTTATCCATTCATCCATCAGTGGGTACTTGGGCTGCTTCCATATTTCAGCTATTGTCAATAATGACCATTTTTATTTTATTTTAAGAAAGCCTCAGTCCCTTAAAAAAGGTAGATCTTGACCCTTCATACCTAAATAGTTTAAAAACACTGTTCTATAGCTCTCACTACAAATGGTTATTTAGATTTTGCCCAGTAGATAAGCTACTGAAGACTTGTGAGCAGAGAAATTCCTTAATCAAATGTCTACACCAGATGATATGTGACCTTCTCTAGCTTAGAGAAGACAAGAGGTAGAGAGGCCTGTCTGCAAGAGGGCAGTGGCACGAGGGAGAGATAGAACAGGAATATGAGCCACTCTTCACGGCAGTAACATACGAACAATGAAGCCAACCAAATTTGGTCATCAACTGAATCTGGAGGTAGAGAAGAGGGAGGAATCTAAGGTTATTTCTAGGATTCTGCCTTCAGCAACTAGATGGAGGATGAAGTCATTCAATGAGGTAAAGAATAAGATTAGAAAAGGAAAATTGGTGAGATCCATTTTGGACACTGTGAGCTTGAGAGTCCCAGGAGAGACTCAGGCAGAGCTTTCCTGAGCAAATGAATATGTGTATCTATCCATCAAACAGGAGTCCAGACTGGAGTAATCCATACAGAAGTGGTTTACTGAACTGGTTAAAAGTACAGACTCTGGAGCTAAATGCTCCATGCTCCACCCACACGAATAGGATGGTTCCTAGCTCATAATAAGCATTCAGTAAATGTTTGTCATTAAGGATGAGGCTGTAGGAACGATCGCTATGAAAGGGTGAAGCGTGAGAACCAAGGATAGAGTATTGAGAAAACCTACCATTAACCACCCACGGTCACATACAAACAGGTGGTGGAAGCAAGCTAGGAAACCTGATTCTGATTTCTAGGTCTATGTCCTTTTCACTGAAAAGGAGAGAGTGTTATCAACATTTCAACAGCTCGAGTACCCTAGAATGGTCAAATAAAATGAGGAATGAAGGACGTTGACTGAGTTAGTAACTTGACATTTGTGACTTGGAAACAGCTGCAGAGAGATGATATAAACTCTGTCGGAAGGCTTAGGTGTGAATGGTTTTGAGGCAGTTGGATACAAGAAAGGAAGTTCACAGTAATGAACTAGCCTCACTACTCCTATAAAAAAGCCACAAATTATTTTTGGGACCGAATCCCTTAAGTTTTTCCCAACCCTAAGTGCCCTAGGATGTAAGGGTTCTAGAGGTGAAGGTTGGGAAAACAGTCTGCAAGAGATAATTTTTGAGAATTAACCAGGGACCAGATCATGCGGCATCTTGGAAGTCATGGTAAGAAAACTGGATTTTTTTTTAATTGTAGTGAAAACACATAAAATTTATTATTTTGATCATTTTTAAGGACACAGCTCAGTAGTATACAGTGTATTCACAGTGTCGTGCAACCAATCTCTAGGACTTTTTCAAATCTTGCAAAACTGAAGCTCTATCCTCATTAAGGATATTCCCTATTCCCCCTGTCCCCAGCATTTAGCAATCACCACTCTACCTATTGTTTCTATTAACTTGACTACTTTAGATACCTCACATAGAATCATAGAGGATTGGGGCGCCTGGGTGGCTTAGTCGGTTGAGTGTCCGACTTCGGCTCAGGTCATGATCTCACGGTCTGAGAGTTTCAGCCCCGCGTTGGGCTCTGTGCTGACAGCTCAGAGCCTGGAGCCTGTTTCAGATTCTGTGTCTCCCTCTCTCTCTGCCCCTCCTCTACTCATGCTCTGTCTCTCTCTGTCTCAAAAATAAACATTAAAAAAAATTTTTTTTTAAAAGAATCATAGAGGATTTGCCTTTTGGTGACTGGCTTATTTCACTTATCACGATGTCCTGGAGGTTCATTCCATACTGTAGGCTAAATAATACTCCACAGTATACCTACATGAAGTATGGCCGTTGATTTGCTTGATAGGATTAATGCATTTAAAAAAAAACAAATGATGTTTTATAAAATAAAGTTTCAGATGCATCAGTATTACACTAAACCAATAAATGCAATTTCAGATTTCAAAAAAAAACTACTACTCCATTGTATGTATATGCCACATTTTGTTTGCTCATTCCTCTGTGGATATTTGGTTTGCTTCTACCTTTCGGCTACTTAGAATAATGCTGCTGCTATGAACATGGGTGTGCAAATACCTCTGTGAGATCCTGCTTTGATTATTCTGGCTATATATCTAGAAGAATTGCTGGATCATATAGCAATTTTATTTTTAATTTTCTAAGGAACCGCAATACTATTTTCCATAGTGGCTATATTATTTTACATTCCCACTGATAGCGCACAAAGGTTCCAATTTCTCCACATCCTCACCCACACTTGTATTTTCTGTTCTCTCGATAGTAGCTGTGTTTCCTGCTCCTGAGAGTGCTGGTGCTTCGGGAAGTGTTTTTGGCGGGTGCTGTGTGCACTCTGCTGTTGTTTCGGCTCTTCTTTCCCTCGGGTCGGTGCTCTGCAGAGTTTCTCTTTGCCTGTCGTGGATAGCGTTTGGACTCTGTCTAGTGTGTGGTGAGTTTGAACTTGGTGTGCTCTGGTCTGCTTGTTAAAAGAGGCCCAATCCTATTTCCACTAGAACTGAAACTTTTTAGCACTCTACGGTCAGTAGACTTGGTGTGGGTGTCTGTGTTGGCCTTCTGAGGGGGGGACCCACTGCGTCTCTGGCTCTCAGGCACACTTGCCCTGGCTCAGAAGTACCTGCGGAGTGCAGGAGGGTGGACTTGACGTAAGTGGCTCAAGCTTCCACTGTGGGCCCCGTGCTGCTCACAGAAGTCAGTCCGGGAGGGGGGAGATGGCCCCAGCACTCCTTCGTCTGTGGAGAGGGGAGTTCGCAACTGCTATCGTCTGGGAAGCTCTCACAGGAGAGCGAACAGTCTCCCCTCGCGGTCCCGGGCCTCCCTCCTACCCCTGCCTCTATCCTGCCTGCGCCGCCCGCCGGGACCACTCTCCTGCCCTGCAGCTCACCGCCCCTGTGTTTTATCTCAGGCACACCAGCTGAGTTTCAAAACTCCAAATTTTAGGTACCCGATGCATTGTGGACCTTCGATGATCCTCACGGGGAGGGTCTCACTGGGCTGTGGCTGGTGCCCATTGGCTCCAGAGGGGCAGTTGCACGAACACACAGGGGCTTGGAGGTTAGAGTAAAACGCAGCAAAGCACCAGCGTCCAGGTCAGCTGCCCTCAGCAGGTGTCTCTGCCCCCATGCTAATGAACAGGGCGGCACAACGGCACCCCTGGCTCTGTCGTCCCCTGAGAGGCAGCGCCACCTCTTCCCGATCCACTCCGAGAAGGGGGGACTTTCTCTCCCCCACCGCGACCCCCTCCCATCATGCCAAGGGCCCCAGAGCCTCTGCCCTCCTCCGCGGGAGCACCGCCGTGTCTGCTGGCCTCCACACCCTCCATGGCACGCACTTCTAAACGCCAGCCTTTGAGCTCCACTGGTTGTAAAACTCTGACAATCAGCCCCTCTCACTCTCCCAGTCAAGGGTTTTGGTGAAATCTTTCTCCCGTGCAATCCCCTGTGTGCTGTTCTCTACCCGCCGCCCACCCCCGTCTCTGTGGTCAGGGCTCCCTCCCCTCCGCAGCACCCGAGAATCTTTTCTCCCCCAATCACATGTCTGCAGCTCCTCCCTTCCCCTACGTGACCATTTTTCTACCTCTAGATGTGCAGTTTTGCTCTCTCAGTCCTAAGATCGATTTCCTGGGTATTCAGAACGATTTGATATTTATCTAGCTGTCTTGAGGGATGAGGCAAGCGTACGGTCCCCCTACCACTCTGCCACCTTAACTCCTTCATCTTCTGAAAGAAAGAACAACAAAGGGTTTTAAAGAGAGAAGTCGCATGATTAGATCTGCATTTTATTTTTTTATGTTTGTTTAATTTGAGAGAAAGAGACAGAGTGCAGGCGGGGGAAGGGCAGAGAGAGGGAGACACAGAATCTGAAGCAGGCTCCAGGCTCTGAGCTGTCAACAGACAGCCTGGCGCGGGGCCCAAACTCAGGAACCGTGAGATCATGACCTGAGCCGAAGTCAAATGCTTAACAGACCGAGCCACCTAGGCGCCCCAGGATCTGCATTTTAAAAGATCATTTTGGGGGCGCCTGGGTGGCTCAGTTGGTTACGTGTCCAACTTCGGCTCAGGTCATGATCTCACAATCTGAGTTCAAGCCCCGTGTCGGGCTCTGTGCTGATGGCTCAGAGCCTGGAGCCTGCTTCAGATTATGTATCTCCCTCTCTCTCTGCTCCTGCCCCGCTCATGTTTTGTCTCTCCTGCTCTCAAAAATAAATAAAAATTAAAAAAAATTTTTTTAATATAAAATAAAAGATCATTTTGGTGGCATGACAGGAAGGGGGTGACATCTGTGGCAAGAAGGCTAGCTGGGAGACTGCTGCAATTTCTAGTCAGTAGGAGCCAAGCATCGCGGCGCGTCAGACGAGACGGAGATAACGCACATATGATCCCGGGACAGACAGAGGGCGGTGACCGTGCGGGAGGAAGGGGTGTGGGCAATCTCCCGGATTTCCGGACTGCTTCCCACGCAGACCGAGCATGTCTGGGGGGGAAGGCGATGCTTTTATAAACGAATGCACTCTCTGAGAATTTTGAAGTTGAATCACCTGCCAACCAGAGATGATACACTAGTCACCCGAAGGCCAGGTCTAGCCTACAGGTGTGTTTTACTTGGCTTGCACCATGTTAACTCGAGTATTCTGAATCTGAGTCCGTTTTAGGCGATTCCACATAAAAACATGGACAACTTCGAAGAAAAGACTTCTCTTCAAAATTGTAAATTAAGGCATCTGAGGATTAGCGTCTTGTGGTAACAATCAGCAATACTTGAGAAGATTGCCACCCCGGGCTAGACTGATGCCAGCCTGCACAGTCACACTCCTCGTGCCCTCTGACTGAAGGCAGCCTCGTTTATTCAGACCATCTACCTGCCCAACCCCTTCTCTGACCTGATCCCTTGAGAGGCTCCCCTTACCACTGCCAAGCCCCACTTCACTCCACAGTCACACAGGGAAACCGGAAATCACTCAAGAATAAACTGGTACCAAAAGGAACGGAGGTGGGCCTTCCCGTGGCATAAAATGCTCTTTCTCTCCGGGATCTCTCATACATTCTGAGAACGCCTGGTAGTATAAAATGAGAAGAGGGAATCAGAGTGGGATTCGGAGAAGGAAACCGAAAACAAGCTGCTGGACTAGCCTCTCTTCCAGGCCTTCAACTAAAGGGCCAAAAGAAATTCATGAAGATCTCCTTGGCCCAGAGTTCATCGGGATAAGACAGCAGACAGGCTCTGAGGCTGATCCTTGAGGAGAAGGCATTTCTCTTGAGTGTATCCTTGGGTATCTATCTACCGGGAACAGAGTTCATAAGGTGTCAGCTATGAGAGAGAAGTCAGTTTTCACACTAAATCCTTTATGAAGAATTCTCAAAAGAAAGAGTAAGAAAAGAACTATATTCCCAGGGGTAAAATACATGCACCCTGTGGCAGATCTTAAATGGCTACAATTCTTGAACGCTCTTGGCATCAACAGGTAAAGTCTATCTCCCCTCTTCTTGGTCTTGGCTGTCCTGTGACTGCTCGGGCCAACAGAGTTAAAGTGAAGTGACTTCAGCCATTTCCAGGCCTAGTCTTTAAAAAGACTGGCAGTTTCTACCTTCATCCAGACAATGGCCAGACCATCTATAAAAACAGAACTCTGGGGGCACCTGGGTGTCTCAGTCGGTTGATCATCCAACTCTTGGTTTCAGCTCAGAGCATGATCCCGGGGTCATGGGATTGAGCCCCACATCAGGCTCTATGTTGAGCATACAGCCTGCTTAAGATTCTCTCTTTCCTTCTGCCCCTCTTCCCCACTCATGCACTCTGGCACGCGCGCGTGCGCTCTCTCTCTCTGTCTCTAAAAATAAAATAAATAATAGAACTCTGACCCACGAACTGCAGAAACCTGACCAGGAAACCAACCCCTTATCTACATAAACCACTCAGAAAGCCAGCCTGTTATAAGCTAGATTTGTAGGAAGCCAGACAAACATCTCTAGTAACAAGCCATTTGCAAATCTAACACATAAATTACAAACATGAAGAAACAGCTGAAAATCAAGTTACCAACAGGGCGAAAAGACTTAAAATAATCCTATTGAAAGTGTAGAAAAGTGACAGAGAGATAAAAGTTACTAACGAGAAGTTTAGAGATACGAAGATAGTGATAAACCTTTGGCGAGAACCAAGTAAATGGACTAGAGAAGGTGTTTGGAGAGATACAACAAAGAAAACTCCCCGGAATGAAAAAATAGCTAGATACCAAGAAAGGGCCCATCATGTAGCCAGAAAAAAAAAAAAAATCAATATAAAATGACCAACATGGAGACATATCTCAATTAAATTGCTAAACTCAGGGGTGCCTGGGTGGCTAAGTCGGTTAAGCGTCCAACTTTCGATTTTGGCTCAGGTTACGATCTCCCAGTTTCGTGAGTTCGAGCCCCATGTCCAGCTCTGCACTGACACCACAGAGCCTGCTTGGGATTCTCTCTCCCTTTCTGTCTCTTTCTCTCTCCCTCTCCCTCCCCACCTCTCTGCCCCACCTCTGCTTGTGCTCTGTCTCTCTCAAAATAAATAAATAGACTTAAAAGAAATGACTCAACTTAAAGAATTTTCCAAACCTTGAAGAAGGAAAAGAATACTTTCCCAAAGCACAAGTCAGACTCAAGTTTTGCTACCCAAAATTCAAGGCCAGCTGACAGCAAAAGTAGAATTTGAAGGAAAGTGTGATCAAGAACGTGGTGCCTCGCCAGGGTCCTTCAAGTGGCAGATGGTCTCAAATGTCACAGAACTTGAGAATATGGCATCCAGGAAGCTATCATTCAAACATACAGACCTAAAATATGAACTCAAATGAATTCAAAAATGGAGACAGTTTAATAAAAAGCTGACAATTATGAGAATATCTGCCAATAGAATGTAAATATTAAAAAATCTTAACATGTAATATAATTATATATAAAAATAGAAAAATAATAATAATGTGTACAGAGGTAGATAATAGCATATGTAACAAAACAACACAGGTGTATATATACACACAAGCTGTTATCTAAATCTGTAGACAACATTACCTCGTTCTTTCGTGGAAAAGAATAGGAATGAGGAGAGAGGCTGGTGACAGGAAGTAGAAAATTGCTCACAATTAACCAAGCCAATTAATACAGTCAAATCCTGAAACATTGTTTTTTAAAACATAAACTACCACATCTCAAGGTTTTTCATAATTATTTTTCTTAAGAGTAGACTATTATTCAAAAAACTATGATCCCTTGTGATACAGAAATATTTATCTGAAGGTCAGAAATTATTCCTTTTTCACTTCATTTTCTCTTTCTTCTAGAAACGTATGTAAAATTAAATTTAATAACTTTATTTTAAATAGTATGAAATGTAAGATCCCATTTTTCTCTATCTGCCTATATGTCTACTTTTCTATTATCCACCAATGCATCCATTTGTATAATAAGCAGAGAAATATGTCTAGAATGATAAAACTAGTCATTTCTATGTAATGGGATGTGAAATAATGTGTTAATTTCTTTTTTTATAGTTTTCTTCACTGCTTGAATATTTTGTAACATCGTTCTTAATAAGTAAATAGGCAAGTCATTATTCCTCTCTAAAAATAAACAAAAATAGCACACTAGTACATTTTTTAAAAGCACAGAAAGATTCTAGCTTTCCAGCTAGGATATGGTGGGGCGTAGGGGAGGGAATAGATAGGGAAAGGAAAATTTTCTCGAGATGTAGCTAAACAGTGTTAAACACTAAAGTCCCCTGAATGCTCGTTGAGCAAGCAAAGATTACAATTACTGTTACCGTGAGTCCATGCTAAGACTGGACGAAATGGAGCAATAAAATGTTATTGTTTTAGGATGGTTCACAGAAATTCAGGACCAACAATGACAAGTCTAACACTGGTAACAGAAAGCTGTACTATTGGCATCAAGGTTAAAGCCAAGGACTATTCATTAGTAACAAGAGAAAAGGAGTGAAAAGCATAAGAGTCAGGCCCCTCTCAGTGAGGAGACTGCAGAAGAGGAGGAAAGGAGACAGCGGGGTCACTCGAGGGAACACAGAGGGGCCAGGAAAAGGACAGCATAGGCGAAGCCCAGGTCACTCACGGAAGAGAGAGTGAGTGAAACCAAGTTCAGCGCAGCTTGCTGAAAGTCAAATCCTTGTTCCTTCAGGCGGTTTAGGAGAGAAGAGCATGGAACTGGGTGTCTTGCTTCTGGGAGCGGAGAGGGAAGGGCTCTAGTGTCCTGTCTGGACTGGACATCAAGGGACACAAGGCGAGCTTTCCTCAGTCAGGGATGTTGAGGACAGAGAGTTTACTCTACCTCCAATCGTTCACTGGTGACTACAACCATTCTCCATCGCAGAAGAAATGAAGAGAAAGAGATGGTGATCCAAGATTTATAGAGGACCAAATACACAAATAAATAAAATAATAGAGGAGTACTCCGTCACCAAGCTTTGGTTAACATAAGCTTCTTAAATAAAATTAACTGCAGACTTTCTAATTAAGTCATTTCCATGCTCTCCTCGCTAGAAACGAAACCAGTCGGTTTAGGTTGGCACTCTCAATACAGCAGGCATGCAGGGAGATTGTCTCCAACGCGGAGTTAAAAAAGGAAGGCTTCATAGAAAAAAAGGCCAAACCATTGGTTCTGATGATTCTGGCGGAATGAAAAGGAGGTGAAACTAACTCTGTTTTTAGTTCATAAACAAGTATTTTATTTATGTAAACTCCAGTTATTTCCAAAGAGAATTTTAGTTAGCCTTTCTAAAATATAATTTTATTCCTAGGGATTAGGTATTTTATAAGTACCTGAGCTTCCTGGGTGAAGATACTGGAAAAGATGGGAAAAAAATCTGTGGTAAAACTAAAATTTGCCTGCCTACCATTTGCCAAGCACTGGACAGAGAGTTAAGACACTCGTTTCTCTTGTCAACTACTTTCTGAACAGCTGAACCATACCACTTTATCTTTTTTCATTTTTAAGTAGTTTTATCTAACTTTAAGTAATCTCTATACCTGATGTGGGGCCCAAACTCACACGCTCTACTGACAGCCAGCTGGTGACGCTTACGACACTTACTTCACTTGAGATTCAACCAAAAATCTGTCTCATCTCCAAGCTAAAATTTCTGACTCTTTGAGGTGTTATAAAAGGTCTTACAAAAGCTGGTCACAATCCTCCAAGGAGTAAAAGCTACAGGCCTAGATTTCTGATTCTGGAGTCCAAAGCCGCACCTGGAGCGTCTTGTAGCACATTCCATTACAGTGTTGTATGGTATGTGGACGGCTTGCTATATGCCAAGCATTCTGCTGGGGCTTACACATGGATTAACTCATTTACTCTTCATAATAACCTTGAGGTAGGTACTGTTATTATCCGTATTTCAGAGACGAGACAATTAGAACATAATAAGGTAACTGACTTGCCCAAGGACATATGGGAAATAAGGCTGAGACTAGATTTTAATCCCTGGCAGCAAAACTCCCAGGCTTCTCTTCCTGGCAATGTGCGATGCTGTATCCCTACACATCTCAGGAGCTGGGTCAGGAAAAGAGACTGTCTCTGATCACTGTTTGGCCTTCAGGACTCAGAGGCTCTTGAACTCACTGACATGTCCTATGGGCCCATGAGTGCAAACGAGTAGACTGCAAAAATATTCCAATTAAACAATCAATGGTGAATGCTGTGACTTACTGCTTCTTTGTCCTAGCCTCAGACTTTCCACGTATTCTTTTAGAAACATAATAGGCCACTTGCCAATAACCAAATAATCGTTTATTGTTATGACAAAATTCGACACCCACTGTGGTTAAAAACTCTCAGCAAACTACGAAGACAACAGACTTGCATACTTATATTAAGTAAAATACACATGTACGAAAATGTACATAGATAATAGCATCACCATTTGCAATAGTTAAAAACTGGAAGCTACCCAAATATCCAAGGGCAGAAAGAATATACAATCTGTAACACGTTCATATAATGCAATAAAATAGAATGATGCAATGAGTAACTATGGCTATGTACAAAAACAGGCAAAACTAATCTACAGTGTTAGAAGTTAGCATAAGAGTCTCCTGGGGAGTCAGGAGTACCTGAAAGGGGATACAACTGGGGTTTTCCTGGGGGTGCTGGAAATGTTCTGTTTCTTAACCTGGGTGTTGGGTTCACTTTGAGAAAATTCATCAGTTTATACACTTACTGATTAGTGTATCTTTCTGTACATATATTATGCTTCAGTTAAAGGCTCATGGAGAAAAACAGGAGATTAGGAAGCAGAGAACAGGTGAAGAAGCAGAATCCCTTATCCCTCTTCCCTGCTCTCCCTATCCCTCCTACCAAGGCTAACCCGTATTCCTCCCCCATGCTTCCCTCTCCGAGACATCCTGTAGCCATCCGAGGACTCCTTGACAATTACTTTCTAATTCTGCCTTCAATCCCACATGGCAGGTAGAAGATTTCAGTGCCCTGAATGCTGAGGACCTCGAGATGCCAAAAGGGTTGAGGCACAAAATAAAGTTAACCCAGCAAGACCACGAAATAACCTCGGGGCAGAGGGAGAACACTCCAGGATGGTGGGAAAGCTTAAAGGGAGACAAAAGGCCCCTGGGAATTAGGTTTGGGGACGCTGACCTCTGAGGGCCTTGATAGAGAAGGAGAGAATAACCAGAGACTGAAACCAGAAAGAAAGGAAGATTAGCGCTCACGGGGCAGAGCAGGCTGCAGGTGCGGGCTAGAGCCGGACTCAGAGGGGCAGGGTCTACAGACACACATTCTCCTGCTAAACAGTTCCTACGCACGGCCTGCAGAACCCCAGCCAGGTACCTAACTGTGCCCCCCACCCCGCACCCAATGGAGTCTCGCCGAGTGTGTATAACGTGACTTCCGATAGCACATCATCTTTATTTGGAGGAAAGAGAACACAGAACGTAGGACATCTGAAGCCAAGGACAGAAAGAAGGAACAAATGCAAGTTTTCAGTAGCATCTTCATCCCCACCCTCGTCTCCTTTCTCTACTACTCTTTCTCCTTACTATATTCTTGGCTCTTTTGCTATGTTCTTCCAGTAAGGTCTTCACTCGCAGCATCTGGAAATACAGAGGAAATCAGATTAAAAGCAAAACGCGCTCCTTGGAGGACCCCAACTCAGAAGCCACAGTTCCCCGGAAGCTGTGCTCCGAGAGACACAGAGGCCTGTGGTGATTTCTGAAGTTTAGAGAGGGGACAGGACAGGACCCAGATCACACCGTGCCCCCCGCGGCATTCTTCACGGGCCTCGAGGAAAATAAGCTTCAAAGGGAAAAGTCCCTGAAAAGGCACTTACGTCCTCAGATCCCCCCCTGCTGGACACACATACGAGCACATACGTCCCCACAGTTAAAACAGCCGACGTTAGGTTGGCGACTAAACTCTGACAATCACAGAACAGTAATCTATGAGCTTTAACACAACTAAAACGTTAGGGGACGTGCCAGAAACTGACATCATTCGCGTGTTTAATACTCCCAACAGCCCTTAAAAACAGGCTTTATCCTCAGACTCAGAAACAGACTCGGGGAGGCTAAGGAGCTGCCCGAGGCCACACAGAAGCGAAGCAAGGCGCTGGCAGGTCGACTCCGGAACCTCTGCAGCTGGCATGGCTCCAGGCTGGCTTGTGGCCTGGTCTGCACACGAAGGGCTCCAGCGTAGCGGCAGGTGTGTTAAGTCAACCCCGTCATCCAAACTTTCCTCAAAAGGCTCCTTACGAACAGG
Source organism: Paradoxurus hermaphroditus (assembly GCA_004024585.1). Taxonomy (NCBI): domain Eukaryota; kingdom Metazoa; phylum Chordata; class Mammalia; order Carnivora; family Viverridae; genus Paradoxurus; species Paradoxurus hermaphroditus. The sequence continues at coordinate 15,660 of PITB01027936.1, forward strand.
AATTGCATAAGGAAAATTAAAATATTAAATGAGATACAGCCACTCGATACACAAACTACGTGTAATTCCGCAAATAGTATCTTGGGTGATGGGAACACACCACGCGTGAGCGTGAATAGGCCCAAGAGAGAAAGGGTGAGGAAAAGGTGGGGGCAGAGCGGGGTTCCAGGGAACAGAGCAAACATTCTGAGCAAAGGGAGGGAGCAGGGACCATCCCCACTCCCTTGAGGAGTGCCCCAGGAGGGGAGGGCTTTCTCCCTCAAGCAGTCAAGAGGCAAAGGCCCCGGGGCCCACACCACTACGAAGGTCAGCTCCGGCCTCAAGAGATTTTTCCCAGGTTGCTTAGGACACCCTAAAACAGAGAAGACGTCCTCAAATAGAGAGGAAAGCCCGGGAAATGACAGGACACTGTGCACGCGGCTCACTGCGAAGAGAGGCTGACAGAGAGTTAGAAACGCTGACGGAGAGACTGAGCCAGGCTCTCCCACCACAAGGCCTGCACTACGTGAGAAACCGACGGCTCCAGCCTAAACACGCACTGTTGCCGACATGAGGCCATCCTCAAAGGACTCCGGGAGCTCCACCCGTGAGTACTCTGGCTGTAGAGCGACTCGCGGCTCAGGACACTTTTTGATACTATTGTCCTTATCTCCTGAATATTCTCCCCCAAGTGGGGCTGGAAGAAAACAAATAATTTGCTGGTGACTCTGCAGAATCGGCACAAACTCTTCTCCTCGTCTCTCCACCTACTTAGGCCTCCGACTAGTCCTATCAAATCTGGCCGAGCGCAGCGTGACAAAGACGAGTCCTAGCAGAGCCAGATCAATGATGTCGAAGATCAGGGAGGAAACATCTGGCAGAGTCCCGAGAATGTCCGGGGGAAACTGAGGACGATGGATGCGAAAATGGTGAACTACCAGGAGGCAAGCAAGAGGTCACCAGAAAACCATGGTTCAAAGTGTGAAGATTCTTACAAGGAGAGATAGGGGCGGTGCTAGCAGTGAAAGCAGAACGGAATGAAAGGACACCCCCCGCCCCCAGTCACCTCAGACAACACGGTACCCCCGCATGATGGAATACTAACCCGCATGAAAGGAGATGGAGACATTCTTTACGTGCTAGTACGATTTCCGAAAGGTATTACGAAGTGAGAAAAGTTAAGTTCCAGAAAGAATATATGCCATCATTTATAGGGGTAAATGGAAAAATATTTACATGTTAAGTATTTGCTTGAAAGTCCACAGACTATCTCCGGAAAGTTACCGATAAAACAGTATCACTGACAGCCTCTGGGTAAGTAAAACTCAGCAGTGACAGGCAGGGGCAGGAAAGAAACTCATCTCTGCATATCCTGTTATGCCTTTTGTATATATTGTCAATTCAAAGACTTTTAGTTTAATTTAATTTTAAAAACATTTCAAGTCCTTTTCACTCTCCGAGGTACCAGACAATCTTCAAATTCCTCAGCATGACATTTGAGACCTTCCTCACGTGACCTTGCCTGTGCATTTCCCACATTCTTTCCCACACCATCGACAGCCTGGCTCCGCGGGGCTACCAGCAGTTACCGACGCTGAGAGGATCACCGCCCTTCTCAGGACGCTCCCCCTGCCCAGAATGTCTCCCTCTCCCTCACTGACTACTTCCACATGTCCGGTGTTCTGCAAGGCACTGAGGACACACTGAGGAATGGAAGAATCTAGCAAGCTTCTGCTTCTGCAGCACCTCTTGGGAGACATTCAGTGATCTTCTGAGAAGAACGAGTCACTCCCTCATCTGTCATTCCACAGCAATTTGGAAACGCCCAGATTAGAATCATTACCTCATATGCCGGGCGGTTGCTGCATATCTACACCCGGCATTAGATTATGAACGACCTGAGGACAGAGGCCGTGTCTTCTTCATACTTATAACCCAATGACTAGCTTGGTGCCCTACGTGACATAGGCCCTCAAAAAACGCTTGTGAATGAAACGATGACCTCTGGATACTGAGACTCTTCTCCTAGAGCGAACTTCTCTCAATTACACAGAACTAAAGTACCCCTCCAGAACATGGCCCCACCTGGGGCTTGTGCGGGAGGCAGGACAGTCCCTCATGAGGTGTGGCTCTTCTTTGTGCTCTTCCCACCTGCCTCAGTAGCCACAAGGAGGTGTCTGATACTTAGCCATAGAGACATCCTCCCAAAGTACTCACTTTCAGTCTTTCCAACCATTCTAGTCAGAATGTCTCCTTCCATGTCTCAAGGGAGGCAGCAAAGAAGAAAGAGATTGAATGTGTTGAGTATTTTACCAACTTACAAACTCTCCTTGCCCTAATGGGCTCTCTTCCATTTCTACAGAGCAGAGAACCACCTAGCAAATCCATTCTAGTGAACGCAGAGGGCAAAAACACCAGGGGCAACTTTCAATGAGTGTGGGGTCAGCCTGACCATCATCCTGCCCAGACTAAGACACACACTGACCTGGGTTATTTTTTTTTATAGACACTGCAGCCAATAGTCCTGATGGGTGACCAAGACTACTGGCTTCAGCAGTGAAATGCGGTAAAGTATTTCACCCAGAATACCAACTTCAAAATCACTGCTCTGTAAGTGGTAACAAATACCTCCTTCGGGAAACCACTCAACAAAAACTGTAACTCTTCTTCAGGCCTACGATTATGGTTACACATCTGAAAGCGCATTTCCCATGACCAACCATGACTGGCCCACGTCAGCATCACAGAGACCTTACAGAAACAGAACAGATATTACCCTTCCGGCTCATCAAGCAGGAAGACTGCAGAATTGCTAATGGGACCACCGTCTGAAATTATATAAATTATTATTTGTCACTGATCTCTGCCTTTGGAGTTTGCTCACTTTTACCCCTTACTAAATCTTGGCCTCGCTGTGCAAGTCAACATGGCTAAGACACTCCTGTGCCACTCTGTCTGGTCATGGTGGGAAGAGAAAAAGTTCTCAGTGGGGATACGATTCACTATTCCAGGATCCGGTCATTTAAACATCTAAGGAAAGAGGTGCCTGGGTGGCTCAGTCGATTAAGCGTCCGACTCTTGATTTCGACTCAGGTCAGAATCTCATGGTTTGTGAGCTCAAGCTGCGACGCTGCACTGACAGCGTAGAACCTGCTGAGGATTCTGTCTCCCTCTCTCTGTCCCCCCCCCAACTCGCAATCTCCCTCTCCCTCTCCCTCTCTCGCACACACACACACACACACACACACACACACACACACACAGTCTCATACATATTGCTGCTAAAATACATATTTTCTATCTTGTGCTTATATTGTTATTTTAATTCCCAAATTCACCTTTTAACATCTATCACTATTCAGATGACTTCTGTTAAAGCCTCATACCATCTCGTTCCAGCATATGAAATCTTCCTGCATCTTGAATCTTACATACATGTTTGCCATCTGTTCACAGTGTTGTTCAAGTCGTGGTTTAAAAGGGCGACCTCTGCACGATCAAGGAAACAGCACCTCAGGACACTAGCTAGCCACACGGCAAACCGTTACCAGCCCGTGAGTCAGCAAGGCTCAGAGGCCCATCCACTGTCAGCACAGACCCCGGCCACCGGTCCCCTCAGGGCGGTCGCCGCTTTGTAAGCTTCCAGCAAGGTAGCCAGAGTCACTTTCTATCTTCAGACGCAAAAGCCTCTGAAGAAGAGAAGAGAAAAACAAGACAAGCAATGTGAGAGACGCTAATGCTGATAAGGAAACAAAATATGGATTTTTGTCCTTTTTTTAATATTTCAGAGAGTACGTGATACAGAGCAGTACTTCTGTTTGTGTGTACACTGACCAGTAAGACATAGATGTTCTTCAAAAGAAGAGTTTCGGGGCGACTGGGTGGCTCAGTCGGTTAAGTGTCCGACTTCGACCTTCGACTCAGGTCATGATCTCACTGTTCCCGAGTTGGAGCCCTGAGTTGGGCTCTGTGCTGACAGCT
>PITB01027937.1:0-19647 GCA_004024585.1 Paradoxurus hermaphroditus
ATCACAGAGCTTCCCAGGCTAACGTCTAGTAGAGCCGGCAGGCAGGGGAGTGAGTGGTCCAGGCCCACATTCCCACATGGAATCCTGGAGAGAGAAAACATAAGTAGTAAAGAGATTATAAAAAGAATATGCAAAGGGAACGTGCTAAGCTTTAATTTGCTTATCAAATGGAAAGTTTCAGGCCTCTCCTAGTAAATGGAATTAAAAGGCAGCCTGCTCTTAGGCATTTTATGACTCTTGGAATAAATGTGTAAAGGGACAACAGATTTGTGCTATGTACTATGGCTCATCTAAGGGTGCCTTTGTGGAGTGTGGGATGTGTTCCATAAAACTGAGGAAGAGTTGGGGAAGGGGGAATCCCTAGTCTGTTATTGCTCTAGAGTGTGGACTTTGTGGTTTCTAATTAGTGGATCCTAAGATTAACTATTGGACAATTTCATACCAGAGGAAGGGAGTAAATACCAAATATATACCTATGGTTAAACAGATGAACCGTTTTTAAGATTTTAGCTTAAGGACACTCTGCTGCTTCCCAGATGAACCACTTGTCCCATCTAGAGACCGTTGCATCTTCTATTTCTTCTGTCTGGCATGCCCATCCCCCAGATTTCTGTGAGCACGGCTCTCACTCGATGCAGTTCTCTCCTAAAAAGCCACTTTTTCATAAAGGATTTCCCTGATCTACTGTGAGCAAATTAGCTGTGTTCCCGGGTCCTCTCTACCTTGAGCCGCTGATTCTTCATCCTTTATTCCAAGCTTCTGCGTAGTTTTATCATCGCTGGCTATAGTCTCTTCATTCATTTATGTTCTGTCTCCTTTCACTAGGATTGTAAGAGCCAGATGAGTAGGTGTGCATGTTGATTTGTTCACATCTAGGTTGTGCCTCGAACGGTTCCTTGAACACAATAGGCATACAATAAATATGTGTTAAAGATTTAACAAATAAATGATGCAATGGAAAGGTTTATATAGCAACTTCGACATCCTCCTATGCACCATCTATAGTATATATAAGTATACATAGTGTATATACACTCTAATATATATATCATATGATATATATGATACAGTGTATATATGTTATTTTTATGTGTTTTTAAAAATATGCTTTAGTAATTATCGACAAGTAGAAGAATAGTTTCTGGAGAGGAAGGCCGGGATAACAATGTGATTGTCACTCTCTGCCATTACCTTTTTTTCTTATCTAAAGCCTCTTACCTCTTCGAGTATGTGCAACAAATTATTTTTTTCCAACCGAGTGGGTCTCACGCAGATTTCATCTCTTTGCAGTAATAGCGATGGTGAAGTTTTTCCTTCCCTGAAGCCCCTAAAAAGGTATTCTTTATTATATTAACAAACAAAAAGTAATGGAATAGAGCTCAGGGAAAAATCTAGAAACAAGAAAGGAAAATATTTTACCTACAGAAGCATACTTTCAACTGTCTGCATTTCTCATGCTGTTATTAAAAATACCTCTGCTTGGATAGAACCATTTTGTTTCCATGCTGACTTCTCCTTTGCTTTCTCCTGTGAACTTTTTAAATTCGGTGTTTGGCAGCGGTTTTGTTTTCCTTGGAACTAAGTACTGTGTAACATACTGTTAGCTGAAGGCTGTGATGTAGAAATGTATTATTAAAAATAAAAGAGAAAAGAATTTATTCCATAAGGATGAAAATGACTCAGTGTCAAGGAAGTTAGGATTTTCGAAATGCTTTAGATAACAGATTGTGTTTCTTTTAAAGGAAGTATACTGTTTCCTAGAAATAAATGTAAGGAGCTCCATTTTGCCTGTTTTGATTAGTGGGAGCTGGAAAAGAAGATACTCTTTTTTTATATAGAGAGAGTTCCTTCATCAGATGGAAAGATCTTTGTTTAACATTTGTGGGTATAACTTTGGTGACCTATATATCCCCAAACCTTCTTATTAAAATGCCTTTACCCAGAGGGGAAATCATATTTCAGTAGTTAAGAAGGTATTTTTTAAAGGTGAGAGAGAAGCATTTTTCCCCCTGAATTAAGCAGCCATGTATTCTTGACCAACTAGAATATATTTTTATACAACTAGAACACCAATTTTTTTTCATTTTTCTAGTCTTAGTATCTCTCTAGTTCTCTCTTACATTTCTAGAAACTGTATGTAACTATTCATAAAATCCTAAGCATTCTTTCTCCACAAAGAGTGTCACATCATGCTAATGAACTGTCTCTTTTCCCAGAGTTATCTAGGTATCATGCTGCTATTGATTTTTCTTGAAAGTTTAGTCCAGAAGAATTCAAGTGCAAAAAGAAAAAAAAAATAATTCCACAGTTTCTACTTCTCGTTTGTTCCTCACAGTCTATAACCCATTTCTGTCTTTTCTAAGCCCATGAAAATGTCAAATGACTACTCTTGTCATCAGCAACTTAACAGTAATCCTACCTGTTTGATGTGAAGGATGTTTTGACTTTCTCATCAATATCGGTTTGCACTTAATTCTGAAATTCCCTGACTTCTCTGTTCAAGATCTCCTTTTCACTATTTATTATAACCAAGTGTTTTGGTTTGTCCTAATTTAGTCATGGGAAGGAGGCTAGTGAGATGTCTGCATACTTCCTAAAGCATTTAACCCAGTGATAAAGCATTAACAGGAATACTTACCTGTGGGCAAATGCTTCATTTTATTTAAGTAATCTGTAATAATAAATAAGTCAGGCCGTCTATCATACCAGGGATGGTTTTATAAAAAGGATAGTGAAAACATTGTGGTTATTTTAGTCTTTGGTCTATGGTCTAAGGACAGTGCTCTTATGATAGTAAAATAAATTCTATGTGCAAATAAGATAAAAATTTGTGTGCTATCATGTGCTCATCCTCACTCCCCCCTCACCCCTACCTGCTCCAGGTACACTGTAATCACGGAGAGTAGAGCCCTGACACCCTGTACAGCACCCCCACCACTTCTCTCTCTGCATTTAAAAAACAAATTACAGAGAATATTATAATAAAATCCATACATTCAACACTGAAATTATTAATGTTACATTTTGACTTAGATTATTTTAATTAAAAATAAAGTCTTTGTATGATTCCTTCAAGTCCAAAGGGGGAAAACAAATCTTGTTGAATTTTCTTTGATCCTCTTTCCATCAAATAGAAAATATTACAGTATCTTGTTAATCATTTCAGAGTTTATTGCTTTCTAGATTTTATTTCATAGCATGTAGATTTCTGTAACTTTTCATTATTTTGAAAAAAGTAGTAATATTATCATTTAAATATACATTTTGAAATACTACCACATGGTTGGTCAACTCAAACTTTTAAATATAAAAATATATAAAATAAGTATGTAAAATAGAATAAAATAGAATGCCTTTACCCAAATTCTCTCTCATTAGTCTATTGTATAATACTAGGACATAACTCTCTTTGATAACACACATTTGGCAAATTTTACTATATCTTTCAAAATAAAAGATCAGATTTAGAGAGTGAACTTTTGGAAATTTATAAGCTCTGGCTTATTATTATCAAGTTTATCTTCTTGTTCTGTACTAAGCAATGAACAAAATTAGTCTATATTTTGAAAGTTTTGTTCTCTTACTGAAAAATCATCATTTTTAAGGTAGTTAATATGAGAAAGCAGTGTAATCTGTGATTTTCTTATTTTGGTTCTGATTCTGGAAAAATGTTACCTTCTTGGCTTACTACCTGTCCTTATTAAGTATTCTAAGTCAATAAGTTATGTATTATGACTTGTGTTGGTGGTTTCTGTGTTTACCCCTTTTTATTGTGACACTATTGATAGTAGAATTAACTAAATTATCCCATTAACGTCATTAACAAGAAAATAATTGGCTTAACAGTCTTTTATAAAATATTATTTTCAGAAAGTTTAGGTAGTGCTCAAGTTTATCATCTCTTTAAAGTTGCCAAAGCAAGTATCTCACTTTCCTGGGTTTTTTTTTTTTTTTTCCTATTATTGACAAAAAGTCAATCATAATAGGTCAATAAGACAGGTGATTGAAATGTGTCAGGAATGGGTTTTGATACTTCTAGTGAATAACTAATTAAATGTTCTTAGTTTACATGTTTCTAAATCAGACTATTTCATTAGTTGATTAATATTTAACCTTTTAATAATCAACTTTATATCAGTGTTAAGATTTACTGGCAGATGTAATGCCATTAAATTCAGAAATTAAAAAACATTAAAGCACTAAAGAAATGTCAACTGTGTAAGTGTTCAATTTATATGATGATTACCTGGGCTAATTTATCCCAAATTGTGTCTAGCCAAATTATAATTAAATCATTTCACTAATTCCAAGGCATACAATAAATTAAAAGTGAGTAAAAATGAGTAAATCTTATTAAAATGAGTATTAAAAGTTACTTATTAAAATTAGTAATTTCAAGTTATTTTGTTATATTTTTCACTTATTAAAACTCGAACATTTTTCAGGTAATTTTTAAAAGGCCACGAAGGCCACATTTTAAAATGCCATATTATATTATTTTGTATACTCTAATTTAGTGAATGGTTCCCCTTTTGTTGGATAACACAGGGATTGAAACATTGTAATTACTGGATTTTTACATTTTTATTTTCTAATTCAAAGGGTATGAATTTTTAAGAGTATGCAATATATGATATATTATATTGATATATATATAGTGTATATATTTCTGTGTATTTACAAGTGTGTAAATATATAGCTATGTGTGTTTCTATGCACTACATACTAGCAATATATAGGCATACTCAGCTCCCTAAATTCTACCAGAATATTACCAGTTTGCTAATTTAATAGGCAAGCATCATTCTTGCTACTGTTTATATTGATTTTTTTCACTTCAAATAAAATTGTTTCCCAGTATTGATTATTGATATTTATTTTGTGAACTATCTTTTCCTCTAATTATTTTGTTAAGTTGCATTACTTTCAAATTTGTAGAACTATAGTGTACTGAAGATAATATATTTTTACTTGCCATTTAAAGCAAATATTTTGCCTGTGTGACTTTGTACCCATGATTTGAAGATTTTATTTAGCTGGATCATAATCCTGTGTGTGTGTGCGCACGCACATCTTTGTGTGTGTGTGTTGATGCTCTGTGTATGTATGTGTTTTGTTTGGAAAATCTTCTCACATTTTAAGGTAGTTTAAATATTTGCCTGGATTTTATTTTATTTTATACTTACTGTTTCATCTTTTTAAAATTCTCTTTTTATCTATCTGGAATTTATATTTGTGTATATTATAAGGTTCAGCTCTAATTTTTTTCCAAAGAGTCTATTTCTCTTTTTTTACATTTGTTGACTAATTCATCAAGCACTCATTGATTTTTACACTTTCTTTTTCATGTTTTATAGCTGTATGTACTAGAGTCCGTTTCACAACTGTCCACTACTACATCTCATTCATTTATATTTTGAGTCTTAAATCACTAGCTCATTAACTAGGGTTAAATTTTAGAATATATTTTAATATCTTACTATATTACTAGGTAATTACTCTCTTCTAATATTTTCTCATTCTTATAAATAAGTTTATTTTCTCTGATAAAATTTACCTATTTGGGTTTTTTTTTTTTTCAGTTTCCTAAACAAATATGAATCACTTTTGATTGAAATTAGGTTAAGCTTGTAAATTTGTGTGGGTAAAACTGAACACTTGAAAATTTTATAGAATTCAGTCTTCTTAATCAGGAATAGTGTATGACCATCAGAAAAGTTTTATCATTTTCTGTTTATGGTTATCAAACATATCTTGGTAATGTTCAGAAATATAATAGTTTTTTATTGCTCTTGTGTTGTGAACAGATTTTTTTATATCTACTAAGAAGTCGTTGCTGTTGTATAGAAAATCCAGTAGAGTACACTCATATGTTTAAGAGTCTGTCCTGTTGGTCTACTAGTTTATTAGTGATGAGCAACTCTTTCATGGGGACACATAAGTAATAAGTGTACTGAACAGGTGAATGGAGTTTTACTCCTTTCGGTCAACATCTTCTATTTTCTTAGTATTCTTCTAGTTGAACGTTATTTTTCAATAAAAAATATCATGCTTTGTAAGTAGAGTAGTTCAGAGCTATTACAACTATGGGACTAACTTGATAATGTCTTATAGTGTCTCTTTTCATCTAAACCTGCATTTTGCGACCTTGGGGGCGTTTTCACATGCAATTATTTCACTCTTTAAAATTCTCGTGTTTTGTGATATTATCAAAACAATTAAAAATGATTGAAATATTTGGCCTTCTCATTTTTGTCATTCATGACAGTACACTAAGGTGTACTAATGGTTTATTTAGCATATTTTCTTAATAAACCAGAAACCTAATGGCTTACAAACTTAAAAAGCTTAACCTGGCTTAACATCTCAGTAGGATGTTCTGACAAAGAGCCATAAAGCTGTGTATTAGCAGACTCTTTCTATCACACAGTAATATTAAAATATCTTCCAAACAACTCTCAGCTGAAATATTAGCTATCAAAGAAATTATTATGACTTTAGGTATGTTAATTTATTCATGACAGCTATTTAATACATTCTTATTAAAACTTAGACTTCAAAAACTTAATTATTCTTTAGAAGAAAGAGTACACATTTTTGCCACATGAAATAAGCATCATTGAATTTACAGTAATTATTACATTATATTACAGCTCATGGGGCATTCAGAATGGGACCACAAACGAGGGCCAAGGGGATCACAGGTAAGTTTGTTTTCCTTCCCTTTTTTGTTGTATTTTTGTTTCTTAATGTTTTAAGCCATGAGTCTTCTAAAACTCAAGAAATAACAAGTAGAGAGAGGAAGAGGCAAATAATCATGCCATTTGTTTTTATTTAAGTTAGCTGTGATTAAAGTCTGGTTTCAAATCCCAAAGGCAGATGCCTGTGTATTCTTCCTGAGAGCTTTCTGGTATCCCAGATTGGTTGTGTTTATATGAATGTAGATTTTATATTCATCTTGTCTCTGCACAATACATTTTGATCAGCAACCCACTCTCTTGCTTTTATTCACTTCCTTTGATAATTTTTCAATGTATTTTCTTTCTTTCTCTATCTTCCTGTTTTTGGTTAAATATTTTGAAACATAATCAAAGTAAATCCTGAACTAATTACAGATTTTGTCTCTAAATTAACTGTCTTCGTCTTAGGGAAATAGAAAGATGAAAGGACCTATTATTTTTGAAAAGAAACAAATTCTGAACCTTTCTATATTACCAGATTGTTTTCATTGTCTTACTTTATGTCTTAGGCAAGGGGAAAAGCTTCCATGACGCATTTATGCTTTTTAATGACCTAATTAGACAATGTGGATTTGTTTTGCTTCCATAATTACTTTGCCTGACAGAATAAGGACTGAGTTTTATACTAAGAAAATTCTCTCTCCTCCTAGGGTATTTTGTGAAGAAATAGGAAAATCATTTATCTCCTAGCAGCCTGTGTGTTTACCTGACTGTACACATGCCAAATAAAAATTAAGTGGCTGGAACATTTTTACCTTTCCTGCTCACGCTTTCTATTTGCCACTAAAAAAATAAGGCTAAGAGAAAGTCGAGTATGCAGTACCGTGTATGAAAGTTCATTGTGAAATGTAAGATTCTCCCCAGTGTTTTATAAAGCTGATGCGGACCTGCACTGTCATCAAGTTGGCATGGTAGCTATTTAATTTAGGTCATGGGAAAATAGAACCCAGTCAATCAGTTGTTTTTCGTTGAGATTTTAAGAGTTGTGGTTTTATTTTTGTCCATTATCAACTCGATTAGTAAATAATATAAGCCAGGCCAATTAATTCAGTTATCCCAATGAATTTCTGCCCCGCTTTCCTTCACTCTTACTTCCCCTTCTCCATTTTCTCTGTCAGCTCTCCATCTGTCACATCTGTAATGTTTGAAGTCAGAATTTGCTGCAAGATTGGTAATGAAATGACGACCGTGTGGTAAATGCTTTGTGATTCCAAACCAATTAAAAAGTAAAGACGAGCACAAGGAAGAAATTCAACAGTGTCTGATAATTGCCACCAAAACCATTTTGATATTCAAAACATGCTGACATGCCCCGTTAAAGTAATGCAGTGTTATATATGTTTGTTTGAAATTTGTATGTTTTACTCTTCATATGACCAATATGGGTTTTTTAAAGGTTTTATTTAAATTCCAGTTAGTTAACATACAGTATAATATTAATTTTAGATGGACAGTATAGCGATTCGGTACTTTCATATAATATCCAGTTCTCTTCACAACAAGTGCACTCCTTAATCCCCATCACCTGTTTATCCCATCCCCCTACCCACATCCCCACTGGTAACCATCAGTTTGTTCTCTATAGTTAAGAGTCTCTTTCTTGGTTTCCCCTCTTTTTTCCCCTTTTGCTTGTTTGTTTCTTCCACATATGAATGAAATCATACAGTACTTGTCTTTCTCTGCCTTATTTTATTTAGCATAATATACTCTCTAGCTCCATCCTTATCATTGACTGACTGATGAATGGATATAGAAAATGTGATACACACACACACACACACACACACACACACACACACACACACACTGAAATATTACTCAGCCATAAAAAAGAAGGAAATCTTGCCATTGGAACCCATACAACCTATTTGGATAGAATATGTCCTCAGGTTTGGATTGGTAACTCTGTCGTTATAAATTAGAAAAAAAGTGTCATAAAAGCACAATATTTCTTGTGTTAAATTTAAACATAAAGAACTTAAAGTCAAAAAATTTTAAATTCCAGACACTGCATGTAGCTAGGAAACTTCAAAATTCCATATACACAAAATATATTTATAAATAAAGTTTTATCATATTTGAAAGCCCAGATGGTTCTGAAAAGCAAAGGCACTTGAACATTCTTACATGAACTACCATTATCAGCATCAAGGTCAGTCTTAGACCTTTCAACTAGCTAAATAAGTATTCTAAATAAGTATTCCTTTGTCTCTCTTTGATTCTTCAATTCAGCAAAATGTCAGGGTAAAAAGCAAAATTACACACACACCAAAACCTGAAAACAGTAACTACAACAAAAAAAGTTATTCTTTGGAAATTTCAGGTAAATTAGGTATTAAGTAATAATTTCTTATCTTATTTTGATTGCTCTCTGTGGGGAGAAAAGACACTATATTTATGTTTTAGATCATTTATCCCTTATCTTGCTATTATTTCCTGGGGTAATATGTCAAAAGCTTTTTAGTCATTTCAAAAGAATTTCAGATGGTCTGCATCTAAATACAGATTTCTTAATAGTTTGTTAACACTCATACACCATTTCAGTTTAATTGGAGACACTTACTAAGTTTTTAAGCATTTACTACGTATAAACACTAAGTCTGAGTTAAAACTGAGTTGACAAGGTTACTGCGTTCCAAGAGCTCAGAAGTTATATTTGGAAATAGAACAATATTTGAATATATAATTTGCATATATTTGGAAATAGAACAATATTTGAATATATAATTTGAATACATAAGACAGTCTGGTACGTGTAAAATTCAATACATAAACAAAATGTAATAGGAGTTTAGGTGGGACAGAGTATTTATCCCTAGTCGAACTACTTCTTTGAGCTGGTATTCAAGGTGAACCTTCAATACTGGATAAGGTCTTAGAAATGCAAAGGGAGGAGAGGGAAAAGCTTGAGTAAGAGTCTGAACTGGCAGAGTATAGGTCACGTTTGGATACAGGTGAATTTTCTTTATAACTGCTTCATAAGCCTTTATTGGTTAAGGACTGTTGAAGGAACTGTGGCAAAGGAATGATTCAGAGAATGTCATGCATTATTGATTAAACATGAGGAAGAAGTAAGGAGGGTCAAAATGTTGAAATCCAGTACCGGAGGAATTAGCACCATTCACAAACAGCCCAGTTTACAGAGAAAACTTTGAGTTTGGTGTTTGCAATGTTAAGTGAGATGTGACAATGACCATTCCACAAGGGTATTTCAGACAGCTACTTAAGGTTCCTTTCTGGTGCTCTGTGGCCAGATCAGAGCTCTGTAATCGATTGAGAATGCTAATCCTACATGTGACAATTGAACTGCATCAGACATAGATCCTAGAGAAAGAATATTAAAAGGGAAAAATGGAAGAAAGACTGATTCTTGGGGAAGGCTAATTAAAAGGGTTGGGAGGAGCCTGGGGAAAGAATTAAAGCATGCCCAAATGTTTTTATGCTAAAGTGAGATGTGTGTCTCAACAATTATTAATGGCAAAGAAAAAACAATCCGTGTAGAGAAGAAAACACTGAAAATTCTTGACACTGGCCTATTTAAGGACTGAAAAAAATGGTGTGGTTCAGGGAAAGGAATGTACATGCTTCTAAAGTGGCCCTTTTGGCACCTGTTTGTTTGTTTTTCTTACATGTCATCAGTCCTGTCATCAAACCCTACCATTCCCTCTTTAGTCAGACACTGACCATGTTCTCAAATGAACTACTGGATAGATTCATGAAAAAGCACAAATGAAGAAGCTTTGGAAAGAAAGTAGAGCCGTCTATACCAGAACAAGGGATAAGAAAAAGAGATAGTACAAAGTAAAAGAAATACTGTGAGCCTAATGACTTCAATTCTTTTGGTTGACAAAGGGTGCAAAAAGTTGATGATTAATAGTGGGACATCTTGAATGGTAGAAATATAGATGGAATATATTTGTTTTGATTATCTAAAAAAGGGGCCTGGCTTGATGTTTGAGCATCAAAAAATGCCTAGTAAAAGCCAAAGCATTTTCCGTGAGTGGGTAGCCTGTAAAATGAATTTTCACCCCTTTTATGTTGATTCAAAAAAAAAAAACAATATATGACAGGTACTTTCTTTAGCCTTTAAGGGGTCAAAAATGAACTGAACAACTTTGGTGTATAAGAAGAATACAGTTTTACCTAAAGTCAGCCTTAGCTAGAGGATAAAAAATAATCAGCTAGTGGGTTGTTTTTTTTTTTAGTATTTTTATTATTTTTTGAGAGAGAGAGTGGAGAAGGGACAGAGAGAGAAGGAGACACAGAATCCAAAGCAGGCTCCAGGCTATGCTATGTCAGCACAGAGCCTGATGCAGGGCTCAAACTTGTGAACCCCGAGATCATGATCTGAGTGAAAGACAGATGTTTAACCGATTGAGCACCCAGGTGCCTCTCAGCAAGTGTTGAGAGCATTCATCATTATCAAGACAGAGTTAAGTTTATCATGGGATTTCCCCCCCACCATGTGCTTATTACTAAGTAAAAGATTTCCTCAAATTTGATGTGGTCCTCCAAAATTGTATCATGTGTGCACTATTACAGGTAATAAGAAGGTGTACCCTTTAAATATTTATCAAATGGAAAAACGTATATCTTCATTGTACCACTTAATCGCATATGACTTTTCAGACTCAGCAAAAATTTAATTCAAATTGATTTATTGCAATAATTTTGTGAAATAATTTATGAGCTCACTCACAGCTTTCTGGCTGTTTCTTCTTCCTCTTCCTCCCTTTCCCCCTCTCCCTTTCCATCCTCTTCATCTCCTTCCTCTTCTTCCCCCCCTCTTCCCTCCCTTCCTCCTCCCCTTTCTCATCTCCTTTTTCTCCCCTTCCTCCCCTTCTTCTCTTCCCTAATCTCCCTTCTTCCCCTTCCCCTCCTCCTTTTCCTCCTCTGCCATGTTTTTTAAGTACATATTCTCAAAGAGTAGATCATCCAAATTAGGGAATATGCTAAACAATTAACTTCCAACTGCATGCGAACTCTTTCCTCTGGCAGCATTCCCAGGAATACCAAATGAAGTCAGAGATGAAATTTTCAGAAGGCAATTAGTTTTTTATTTTTTTTTTAATTCTTGAAGAGAAGTTTTCCAGTGGGAAGTGAAGAAGGGCAATAGAAAATCGCTCTCCTTTGAAAAAGTTAAAAATGTGAGGAGTGGATTCCAAGGAGCCTTGTGGGAAAAAGATTACTTCAGTTTGTGAATTTGTGAGCTTACTAAGATTTCAGTATACTAGGAACCAGCAGGCTCTTATTTACCAATAGTTAGAGATTAGCAGGTTCTTTAGTTGTTTAGTATATTATTGATGACTTACTGAGTATCAGGCTTTATCAAATAGACTTACAACCTCTTATTGAAAAAACAACTTTTTGTGTGATTTATCTAGTTCTGTAGACAATGAAATTCTGGTTTGTATGTCTCTAAATAAGTGAAGTACTGTATGTATAATAGAAGAACACAGCTGAATATTCTGATGGGGAGAATAAGTTATCAGATACACTAAGCTTTTGGTATGCTTAAATATGAAA
This sequence comes from Paradoxurus hermaphroditus, assembly GCA_004024585.1. NCBI lineage: Eukaryota > Metazoa > Chordata > Mammalia > Carnivora > Viverridae > Paradoxurus > Paradoxurus hermaphroditus. The sequence goes on from PITB01027937.1 coordinate 12,267, forward strand.
GAAAGATAGATATGTAACGTACCAAAATTTATGGGATGCAGCAAAAGCAGTTTTAAGAGGAAAATTGATAAAGATAAAGTCTACCTCAAGAAACTAATGTCTCAAACAATCGAACATTACACCTCAAGGAACTAAAGAAAGAAGAAATGAAGCCCAAGGATAGTAGAAGGAAGGAAATGACAGATTTAGAGAAGAAATAAATGAAATAGAGGCTAAAAGGGAAATTAAATTAAAAGCTGGTTCTTTGAAAAGACAAACAAAATTGATAAACCTTTAGTTAGACTCACCAGGAAAAAAAGAGAAGACTCAAAATCAGAAATGAAAGAGGAGATGTTATAACTGATACCACAGAAATGCAAAGGATAAGAGACAAATATTAACAATTATATACCAGTAAATTGGACAACCCAAAAGGAAGGGATAAATTCCTGTAAACATACAAATCTGAAGAGACCAATGACTAGCAGGGAGATTGAGTCAGTAATCAAAAAGTTCCAACAATCAAAAGTCCAGGACCAGATGGTTTCACTGGTGAATTCTACCAGATATTCCAAGAAGAATTAATAACATTCCTTCTCAAATCCTTAAAAAATAAAAGAAGAGAAACTCTTCCAAACACATTTTATGAGGCCACCATTACCCTGATACCAAAATAAGACAAAGATGACACACAAAAAGACAACTACAGGGCAAAATCGCTAATGAACATAGGTATAAAAATTCTTAACACAATATTAGAAAATCAAAGTCAATAATACATTAAAAGGATCATATACTGTGATTAAGTGGGATTTATTCCAGGGATGCAAGGATGATCCAACATTCACAAATCGGTTGTTGTGATATACTACGTTAACAAGGTGAAGGGTAAAAATCATATAGTCATCTCAGTGTATATAGATATAGCATCCATTTATGATAAAAGCCCCCTACAAGGTACATATAGAAGGAATGCATCTCAACATATTAAAGGCCATACATGACAAGCCCATAGCTAATATCATATTCAACAGTGAAAAGCTGAAGACTTTTCTTAAAGGATCAGGAATAGATATTCACTCTTACCATTTTTATTCAACATAGTATTGGAAATCTTAGCCAGAGCGATGAGGCAAAAGAAACAACAACAACAGCAAAAACCCAAGGCATCTAAATTGAAAAGAAGAACTAAAACTTTCACTATTTGCAGATGTCTTGATATTATATATAGAAAACCTGGAAGACTCCGTTAAAAGACTATCAGAACTAATAAGCGGCTTCAGTAAAAGTCGCAAGATACAAAATCAACACACAAAAATCTGTTAAGTTTCTTTACACTAATAATGAGCTATCAGAGAAATTAAGAAAACAATCCCATTTACAGTTGCATCAAAAAGGATAAAATACCTACAAATCAATTTAATGAATGTCTATTGAAAACTATAAGGCATTAATGAAAGAAATTAAAGACAGAAATGGAAACATGTTCTGTGCTCATGGATTCAAAGAATTAATATTGTTAAAATATTCATACTGCCCAAAGCAATCTGCAGATTCAGTGTAATCCGTATCAAAATTCCAATGGCATTCTCACAGAAATAGAATAATCCTAAAATTTTTATGGAACAACACACACACACAACTAAACAGCCAAAGCAATCTTGAGAAAGGACAAAGTCGGAGCCATCATGCTCCCGATTTCAAACTGTATTACAAAGCTATTGTAATTAGAACAGTATGGTTTTGACATAAAAACAGACACATGGGTCAATGAAACAGAATGGAGAGCCCAGATATAAACCTATACATATATGGTCAATTTATGACAAAAGAGCCAACAGTATACAATGGGTAAAGGATTATTAAATTATTAAAGTCTTTAATAAATGGTGTTGGGAAAAATTGGACAGCCACTTGCAAAAGAATGACCTGGGTTACTGTGTCATATCATATAGAAAAATAACTTTAAATGGATTGAAGATTGAATATAAGACCTGAAACCATGAAAATCCTAGGCGAAAACCTAGGTAGTAAGCACCTTGACATCAGTATTGGCAGTACTTTTTTTCTTAAATCTGACACCCAAAGCAAAAGCAACAAAAGCAAAAGTAAATATCAAACTGAAAAGCTTCTAAGCACTAAAAATGAAAAGACAACCCACTGAATAAGAGAAAATAATAGGTAGGTTATATATCTGACAAAGGGCTAATATCTAAAACATATATAGAACTCCTAGAAATCAATAGCCAAAACATAAATTGATTAAAAATGGGCAGAGTATCTGTAGGAGGAGGTTTCCTCAAAAAATTAAAAATAAAACTGCCATATGATTCAGCAATTCCACCTCTGGGTATTTTTCCAAAGAAACTGAAACATCAATTTGAAAAAGTATCTGCATGCCACTTTCATTGTAACACTGTTTACAATAGCCAAGACATGATACAACCTAAGTGTCCATTGATAGGTGACTGGGTAAAGAAATTATTATATGTATTATGTTCACATACCCCCGCACACTCAGTGGAATGTTATTCTTCCAGAATTTGGGATTTACGACAATGTGGATGGACCTCCGGTCATTATCTAAGTGAAATAAGTCAGACAGAGAAAGACAATACTATATGGTCTCTCTTCAGTGTAGAATCTTAAAAAAATAAATAAAAATTCTTACATACAGAGATCGGGTCGGTGGTTGCAAGAGGTAGTGGGTAGGAGATAGAAATGAGTTAGCTGTTTCTTGTTTTGGTTTAGTTTTTAGTTTAAACAAACTGAATAGGGGCGCCTGGGTGGCTCAGTCGGTTGGGCGGCCGACTTCGGCTCAGGTCATGATCTCGCGGTCTGTGAGTTCGAGCCCCGCGTCCGGCTCTGTGCTGACGGCTCGGAGCCTGGAGCCTGCTTCGGATTCTGTGTCTCCCTCTCTCTCTGCCCTTCCCCTGCTCATACTCTGTCTCATTGTCTCTCAAAAATAAATAAACGTTAAAAAATAAAAAATAAACTGAATAAAAATTTTAAAAAAGAAATATTAAAAGTAAGCAAATAAATTTTCTGTCTTATTTAATAACATGGCTTCAAGTGTCTATCACATACAAGAAATTCCAAACTATAAAGTTTCTAGAATAATAATCGTGTACCTAGATAAATTAGCTTTTGCAGTAATACTTTAAGTCTTGAGGATGGATTTTGATGGCAAGTTACTATCCTTGAATATCCTGTCCCCTGAGGTGTTCAGGAGAATGATATGTTAATGACAGCTACTCCTGTTGATAAACCTAAGCATTTGCATCCTAGGGATCTAATTCAGGGCAAAGCAATTCTTTTCTAGATTAAACAATTTGCTTTTGTTAAGAGAGTAACTTAAATGCTGTCCAGTCTTACCTAGATTAATGCCATATAAATTTATTAAAGTTAATTCCTCTTAATACATTTAGAAAGATAACCATCCAGATTTTTCAGGAATTTCTGCCAAGGGATTAATGTGAACAGATTGGGAGTCCATTATTATTTGTCCAAAGTCCTGATGTGTTACCAAGAAATAATTCATACCCTAAATGAAAATGGCTGCCAGTGTTACTTTTTCTGCAAACATACTGTTTTTTTGTTTATACTTCCTTCTCCTTTTTTACTTTACCATGTATTAATCTAGCAATTATTATCATTTTTTGGCAACTCTCCAAGGGAATTTTTTTTGGTGGTTGTATTGTAAAATTTGTTTGAATTTTGTTTATATGGGCCAAAATGCCAGATATTTGCCTGGGCCCTACACATTGAAGGAATGGGCTTGTTGTCTCATACAGTAGCAGCAGGAAAGGACCTGACTGCTTAATACTTACTGAATGACCCTCTTATCTTGGGGGTTATGAACATCATTTATATGACATGTACACTTCCTTATACTTTTTTTTGTTAAATCAGAACTTCTTGGTACATCTAAAAACCAAAACTGTCCATTAAATCCTCCTCTAGGTGTTTTAAATTTTAGTCATTGGTCAGATCTAAACTTTTGGACAATTCCACCCCCACGTTCTGTGAAATTTTGTTATTTTAGTTATGTCTTTACATTGACAGACTTTATAAGGTACAGTCTTAAAAACTTGTCCTGATGCTAACATCCAAAGAGGGAGGACATATAGATGTTTCTTTTTATCTTAGTTCGGAGAAAGAAAAATGGTGTTTCTCTTTAACAGCCGATCCCAGTGGTTTATTACTTCTCCAGCACCTCTGGTCTCTCCCCAGTAGAGGCCAGAAGCAAACTCCCCAGTAGAGGCCACCCACAGTTCATGTGATAATGAAAAATGTGTCCAGACATGGTCAAGTGCCCCCTGGGAGGCAAAATTGCCTCTGGTTGGGAATCCCTGAGATTACAGCATAATCTTTGCTATACATATAAAAGATAATAAATAAATATTTCCTAACGAATGTTGATACTTCATATAGGAAAATGAGAAAATACTTCTTAGGTGTAGCTTTTGAGCTTCCAGTTTCCATCATTAAGTCAACTAAGCAATTTGAAAGAGCATACTCCTTTCGTTATGAGGTAGTTACTCACAGCAGAGTCATTCCTAGAAAACTAGGAGGAGAAAACGCACTCTTTCCACACTCAAGCATCCAAGCGACTCAGAGGAACAGCCTCAAAGAGAGTGCGGCTCTGTCTATGCAGTGGTTGCACAGAACATGTGTTTCTGGTGAATTGATGGATGACCTTGAGTAAATCACTCTTTACCAAGGTCTCTGGTCTCTAAAAAGGCATCGATCGATGAACAGGAATTAAACAAGTCCATAGAAATAAAAAGGGAAATTGCTGTTGGCATTTATGCTCTCCTCCCTCCATGTTTATAGATCACTAGAACTGTTGTTTAATAATTATTGAATGACCCTCTTATTGGGGACTGTGGACAACATTCACGTGACACGTGTACTGCCTTATGCTTGTTTTTGTGCCCAGAGGCTTGTGGTTCATTATAGGAAACACAGCAAAGAAATGAAATCAGCAGCTAGAGATAACACATGTTTATCTGCAGGAGCTGTAAATAGCTTATGCTGTAGTCAAATGTAATAAGCGTATAAAAGTGTGCTTTGGAGAAAATAAAAACAATAATAATACTTTCCACTTGCTAGAAAAACAGAAGAAAGACAGGCTATCTGGAGAACTGTTAGTTTTGTCTTTGAATTGAAATACCTGACAGAGGGAGGTAATTTTTCCTGCATGCTGGGAGATTTTATGTAATCTCTGGCATAGAGTACGATCTTGTACTTCATTCATTATGGAACATATTCCACAAGGAAAGCTTTGGGGTTTGACTTTAAAAATTTTTACTCATAGATAAAGCTGATGAAAAAAGATTGAGCTGAGCATCATTGGATTTCATGGGAGACAAAAATCCAAGGCTAAGATAGATTGACTTGAACAAACAGTTGGGTAGAGCAATAGATGAAGGTCAGGTGAAGTGAAGGTCATATGACAATTAGAAAGCCAGTTAACTAGAAGGGGTAAACTTAGGCAACAGAAATAAGAGGTGGCTTTGAGAAATAGTTGATCTTTAAAGTAAACCTGGACATCTGTTTTGGTATACTAACCAAAAAAATAATAATCATAAAATAAGATGCAGGTTTTTTAGTATCTTCTTTGTATAATTTGTAGAAATTTGGAGACAGTGAATGTTTTTATTTAATTTCTTGGTAATGCAGATCTAGGTTATAAGCAAAAATACACATTTCTAATACATAACAATCTTATTCATGGCATATGAATATGAAAATTCCTATAGGAATTTTTCTTTGCTTCTTTTGTAGGGGATGAACTAAAAACTTACTTAAGAACTTTCCCCAATCATTTTATATTGTCATCAAAGCTACTGATTTTTTTAATAACATTTTACATTGTAGAAAGAAGGTTGCTCGGCAGTTCTGTTATCAATTTAAGTAATTGTCCCATTTTGTGTAGAATGCAGCCATTGTATAAAATTAAGTAAATCTAAGGAACAGGGGCTAATAATTACAAAAGAAAATCCTGGCGCAACATTAGAGATATTAGTGAACTGAAATTTCTCAAAATCCACAAAAACCAAGCTCCTTGTCAAGTTCGATTTTCCACATCTTACGGTTTTTTTTTTTTTCATTTTTTGATTTTGTTTTTGTTTTGATTTTTTTGTGGTGATGCCTTATGCAATGACCCATTTCCAGCAAACTCTTCATGTTTACTAGTTAAAGCTTGTTCTTGTTGGGAATCTGCAGGTTATCAAACTTGAATCAAAATAGTTTGCTTCTGAATTCTCTGGCTGTATGGTTAAATACTTCTGGGTGACAGTTCACACTTGGATCTCTACAACTATTTCCATTTTAGAATTTTGTAAACATGCTGTTTTCTTTTCAAATCATTTTAACCCCAAGTGTACAGAAAGTCGTTTACACACCATCAGTGTTATGCACTTAAATGAGCAATAAAAAAAAATTTAGGAGAAAAACTCTCAGAAGGAGATTATGGGTGAGACAAACAGATGGAATGAAAATTTCACAAGTTAAACCAACGTGATCAGTCAGGAAGATAAAGAAGTGTAAACAGATGTAAAAACTCTGGCTCTCCAAGGATTGAAAGCAAAGGAATGGAAAGAAATTGTCTATCAGAAATGATGCAAAAGAGACTCAAGGGAAAAATGATTAGTCAAGAGAGGAAAGACCATTTAATGAAGCGAGATAAGGACATGACCATTGCAGCCATGTTGAGAAGTTTAACATGCATAAAACTTTGCATAAGAGCCCTTTGATCCTGGGCATCATGATTTGGGGCAGTGGTGGGGGGGTGGGGTTCGCATGTCTTAAATCCATTTTTACTAGTTAGGATTACCATGACTCACTGCTATAACTTGTTGACATTTCTCTGGTACTTCAAGAATGTGTCAGTGCGATACATATTTGTTGTGTTTTTAGGCCTCTTATAGTTTTTAAAAAATGTTCCAATGCACCAAGTCGATTTGTGGAAACTAATCCTAGTGTAATTTTGTTTTCATTTGGATGTAGAAATACAGTATGACTTTAAATAAGTTTTGTTAAAGACCGTAGTATCATCCCAGCAATCAGTTTTATTTTATGCTTATTACAGCAACTCCATGCCCCAAACAGTAGATTCTTAATGAATATTTCTAAAATAAATGGAAACATGTTGGAATTTAATAACTTAGAGTTTAATTTAGTCGGTTTTGGTGAACTAGTGTGTTTTCAAGAAATTTCTATGAATCCACAATAAAATATAGCATCCCCTAGGATTTACTGAAATGATTTTTAAAGCATAACATAATAAAGCCAAAAAGCCTTTTATTTTATTTATGCTATTTCTTTGCCTTCCAATTTCTCTCTTTCAAAGCCTCCAGGTAAATTGAGATTCTCTCATTTTAATATCTTTGATGCC